>JABFQC010001296.1:0-20065 GCA_022817085.1 Psilanteris sp. ZL-2020 | reverse complement strand
GGGGAAAACATAAAGGGGTTGCATACAAACCGCCCAGGTCATGAGAAGCGCGGTGAACTGTCAGCGATGTAACCCCAATTGGGACCCGACAGATACCGTTGTCCCCGAGCATCCTCGGCTTTTGGTATTTTTACAAACTAACGGCATCGCTCCTTTTTACGGCGCGTCTCGTCTGCGAACTGACACAGTGACTTTTATCGACTCGGGGATTTCCGTTTGATGGAAATATTTAATGGTCCGTCTCCATTTTGAAGCGTCCCACAATCATCGTTAAAACAGCCCCTCTGTCGTCCGCCCCCTCAAGCCTCGTCCGCCTCCTTTCCGTCGACTTTTTCGCGCGACGACATTAGCAAACTTCGCGATAGAAAGTTATGACAAATTGACTGCGTACTTTCGCAAAACTTGCTGCAAACGAGTTACGGCGCTTTTACTTCCGGAGGGTCCCCGCGGACGGGTGCCTTTCACGAAAAGCTTGAAAAGAAACCGCGAAGACCACCAAGGTCCCGATAAACATTGGCCAATCTCGAGGAAATGAAGCATTATTGTTGACGCGCGAAAGGTGCCATTTAAGGTACAGGTACTGGCCGTAAATCTCGAGCGTCTTGGCAACGCCGATGAATTATTCGGCAGCTTCCTTGCATTTTTCTTCCCGAGCCGCCGCTCGCTCCTTTGGCGATCGCATCCTCGGCGCAACAAGTTAACTCGACGATATTAATGCGCGACCATAACGCTAGGAAGTTGACCATTTTTTCGACGCATCTAATTGCGCCGGCCGGTTAATGACGATTGGCTGTAAATCAGCGCGCGGCTTTGGTAGCCAAGGACAAAGTTGGCGCAACAAAAGAGCGCGGAAAAAAAGGAATAACGAAAAAAAACGGACGAGACGCTTCGTGCGCTCGAACTGAGGACTTCTTGTGCACTCGCTGATTTATGAACACGAACGCGAATGTTTGTGTTTACTTGGATAGTCAATGAGTTAGAAAATACTATCAGCGTTGACGCGGAATTTATTCATTCAAAACCTGCTCGGATCCCATTGGACCTAATTATACCAACTGAAACGTGGCTACATGCTGGCAAACGGACTACAGTCAACGGAATTTAATTAGGTTAAACGAGTATTAATTAAACGTAATGAGTGCAAATTAAGTTGATTGATTTCAACGCTCGATGGCGACTGATCGCGGGGAAGGAGCGGATTGTTCCAAATCGTGTGTAGAAAAGGAAAACTTAATAACGTACAATTTGCGTCGCGGTGGCGCTTCTTCGCGAGTAATTAAAATTCATTAGCAACCTTTCATCCTTAATCTATCATCCGTTTGAACCGTCTACGCACAAAGATTTAACTTTATGTTAAATTTTTACTTTTTCCATCGAAAGCGCGCAGCCAGCTACTGATCGCACTTCGTAGTAACAGCCTTCCGTTGGTACTGAAACTCTGTCAGATACGACTGTTACATGAATGGCAATCATTGATGCCCGGTCATTATTTCGTACCGCCAGATTCGATCAAAGAATACTGCGGAATCTGAATGGCGTAATCTTTTAATCTCGCGTGTACAAGATTTTTTAATTAATATATATCGCGCGACGTATGCTTCCGCTTTAAAAAGTCCTCTTGAATCCTCGTTTCAAAGCCGCGCGTGCACAACGCGACCGAAATTCCGCGCCGCGTATGCCAGCGTAATGATGTAAATTGAATACATAAAGCCGTCCATAAATCATATAACCAAATTGACGTAAATTTTACATTTGCGCCCGGGCGTACGTATTTTGACCCGAAGCCGTCTTCCCGTGTACGCGAACCAAATTCAAACCCGCGGTCGATGTTACCAACGGAAGGTGTACTCTCAACTGCAGTCAATGCCGCGGATTGTTCATGACGAACGCACGTCGGAGCACTCGCGAACGCGCCAAAGCATTAATTGAATTTGCAAAGCAAATAATGGATTTCGGGCTTGTATCAATCATCTTGTAATCTTCGTTCCCGCGTATAGCCACTAGGACACGTCGCGCGGTCTTACGTAACGGAAGGATTGCGCGAAAGTAGTTAAAGAGAGTAAAAAATGGCGATGGCAAGGCGATATCGTTAGATCCGACGTAGCATCCACCTTTCTCTCGACGCCTCATCTTTCTTCGTTCGCCCGTGGATAAGAGTGCTATCTATAAAGGCCATCGCGGCAACGTATTTGCACATCTGCGTTTGACGACGCGGCTCAGTCACCTCGTCCAATCAAAGGAAGCCTATTAGTAACAAGTGCTATAACACGCAAATAATTCCCGGCGTGACAGCTCCTCGCCTCATTCGACACGAAGATGACGTTGATCAGCCGCGAGTGAAACTCCCGCGTAATCGACGAATCTCGAGAAATCGTGAGACATGATGAAGCACGTACGGCAACGTACGTGATATTATAATAGCCGTGGCGGTAGCGAGCGTGTTATCGCGTTATTTATTATAAACACGTATCAATTGTTACGAAATGATCCGTGGTAATGGCGCGGACAAGGTTGGAACAATTGTAGTTAGACGGCCCTACGGATTTCAATTAGGACATGATGCAAATACGTAATAAGCGACCTGATTTGTCTCCGTCGGGTAATTCAGTCTGAACGGTAACCAACCGAATTGGTTTCTGCGGATCCGCAGACTTGCGATTGCACAAAGACATGGAAAAAGGTGGCTGCCATTTAATTCGAATTATTCGTTGGAATACATGCCTGGAACCCGCATTCTGATCCAACCTGCCTGGGACTCTTAGATTCACATTGTGTCCAAATATGATGCATTGCGAAACGTCGAAACTAATTTCGAATTCCATTCGGAAAAAGAATAAATATGTATAAATCACTCCACATCCGAGCTATAAAAATGGCAATTCAATTATGACACAAATATTAATGCTGATAAACTCTATTGCAATAACTTGCGGATTGGCGTCCCTGAAATGATTACGGTAGCAATTGCTTATTTCCCTCGGTCTACTGTTTACCATAGACATAATCGTGATTGCCGCAACCATAATCGGTGTCATACGACATTTGAAGATATTAGCTGTTTTAATTATAAAATGTGACACAAGAACAAATAAGAATGACTCGTGCAAATAGTCTATTTTTGCAACACACTTGTGTATGCATTGGAACTCGCGTTTCCCACTGCGAGGAGAAATTACGAACGGTTGGAAGGAAACCTGCGCGAACGAAGGTAGGAAAGGAAAGGTCTTCTGGAAACGTCAAACGGCGATGACGATTTGTCGCTCGTCCGTGCAGGCGACCGGCAATTTTTCTTTCCGATTTCCCAAACGGCCGCTCCGGCTTGTTTGCCTTTCCCAAGCGAAGCCCGCCGTAATCGCGGCGAAATTAAATAACCAAAAGCAATAATTTCCGCCCGCACAAAGACAACGCCGAGACCTTCTCTTCCTCCGAGTTTCAACATCAGGCTTTCTGGTCGAGCGTTTCTACTCCCTCGACACGCGATCGCGATTTCACACATCTCGGGATCTTCAACGAGGATCGATTAGGACCGATCCTTGCCGGACGGGGTTAACCTTATTTCAACGAAATATTATTGCAGTCGGCGAGAGAAACGATGCCTTCTAGGTTCTAGCGCCTTTCAAACAGGTTGTGACATTGGTCGCTTGGCCTTTCCTAAATACCAAGCCGCCAACCGTGTCACGTCTCATACTTTGCACCGGAGAACTCTCTTTTTGCCCACTGCTTTACCGCGAGTTACGATCGTGGGCGAAAGATATCAACGCTTTTCGTTGCCGCTGGTTTTAGGCTCAACTTGAAAGGTGCAAGTTCGTGCTCTGGCAGTGACGGGTATACAAAGTACAGGAAAATGCAATCCAACTACCTGGCCTCGGCGTATCGTATCATCCCTGTCTTTTCAGACAACTGTGAGATCGATTCAGCTGAATGCTTTTTATTGTGCTTCGTCCCATTTTAGGCCCTGCGATTCCGGATTGCGGACAACGGCGCATTCACGGATCGTGTTTGTTGTTGCGGTTAAATCAAAGCTGTTCAGCTGGAAATTATGCCTTTTTGTACAGTCTTTATCTTCTTTCGTGCACTTTTTTCATTTTGTCTTTGATTTTCTGTTAATGTTAACGTCCAACTCTATATGTCGAGGAAAAAAGCACCACCCCGTGATCGAATTTAGAAACACCGTGTGCTTCGATTCATTGTATACTCTGGCGGAATGTATTTTCGCCGTAATAAAATATTACGTCATTTGCACAAGAACGTCAGAGCTAGATCGTGGAAATTTACATAACGCGTAAAAAGTCCGTTTGGAATATTTAAAGTCCGGCCGATCTAAGTGAACAATGAAATTCGCCGATATACCAACAGTCACGAAATCGCTAATTTTGTATGACACTCACGTTCTTTTATCTCCATTATTATAGCAAATCTTTGATTTGCATAATCCGGCACATACTTGTGCGTTCGGTTTACGACTCTATCAAAAACATTTAAATATCGTTTACCTTCGAACACAGCAAGAACAGCTATTTTTATAAAAACAAAAATACTTGAACATTTAGCGTGAAATATCTTTCGCGTGCTTTTTGAAAATGTAAAAGTCAGATTATTCCAACAGGAAGGCCGTAAAAATTATCGTCCATTCGTGAATAAATGTCGACACGAATATGAATTTCAGTAGCAACGGTCGTTTACTTAGGATCGATCAAAACAACATCCGACATGCGAGGCTTTATTGAGAATTCCTATTCTGAGTCTCAGCCCGAGGAAAGTAGCTTTTGCGACGCTCGTGTGAAAATATAACGTGAATGCGCGCGGTGGTACGAAAACAAGTTATTTATTCAATGACACACGTTTCCTGAACGAAAATATGTAATTGCAGTTTCGATCGCAATTACTGTTAAATTAAATCATTATGCCGAGTGTCACGCGCTTCGACGTTAAACAACCATAACAACAACGCGTTTCCACTTTGACGCGGGTCTAAACATTTTCGCCGACTTCTTTGCGTGAATGGCAGCAGCGTATGTTTTCTATACACCGAACGCGCGTTCAAAAAATTCAAGCCATTTTTCACTATGTGCGCGCACATGCATTGATAATACAAAACCGAAATTCGATGAGCAACCACTTTAGCAGGTCTTCGACCCTAGCTACGTAGTACTTTTATCTGAACCCCTCGGGGGTGGTTGCTTTCTATTGGGGTTCTCGTCAGGGGTGGATCCGGACACGTCATCTACAGATCATG
The DNA here is from genome assembly GCA_022817085.1 of Psilanteris sp. ZL-2020. Lineage (NCBI taxonomy): Eukaryota > Metazoa > Arthropoda > Insecta > Hymenoptera > Scelionidae > Psilanteris > Psilanteris sp. ZL-2020. The sequence goes on along the minus strand of JABFQC010001296.1, from coordinate 14,829 downwards.
GTACAATATGGATGGGAGCCTTTAGAATTTCACTTCGATAAAACCTCCCGGCGTCCTACACCGCTGTTTCTGCTTCTGCCTCTGCTTTTCCGATTCGCGGTTTGCGTGCCGTGTATCTCGCGTGTTTGTTGCATCGATCTGAAACCAAGTTTTTTAACAATTTTCTTAGTTTAATTAGCTTTCTACAATGAAGACGCCTTCAGTTTTATGCCATTTCAAAATAATAACCAATTTCAGTTTTGCACGCAGACAACGGTGTGCTGCTGATTTAGTACGATACTTTGTTCGTCTAACAAAATATTTTGTTAGCTCAACAACATCGTGATTGGGTCGGAAAAAAGTTTATTTATTGTTATAATTGGAATGCTTTCGTAAGGGATAGGAATCTTAAATGCATAAAAAATTTCTTTATAAAGTATAGTGCTTTTGCGATTAGTTATGTTTGTTGTTAGTTATGCGTGCTATATTCGCGAATTGCAATTAAACAATAACGTTAAGCGAAATGTAATAACAACGTACATTTGTAATTCGTTTAGTGATGCAATTTCATTGTGCAATAAAAATTAATAGTCATGACTTGCAAAAGTTGTCAATTTTTATTAATAAATACGATTCGTTTATTATATTTTATTGCAGTCAAAATATTGTTGTGAATTATCTTAGATTATTATTGAAACTGCAAATAAAAGGATGGACAATTTTGTATGGAAAATTGCTCCATATGAAATTATTATTATAAAACTGCAACGAACTCTTCCATGTAATCAATAAATAATTGTTTGCAATATTGTATTGAAAAAATATACAAGCAAAGTTGTGAATTTTGTTTAATTAATTATGTTTAAAAATAATTTAGTTAATTCAAACAATTGCTTTGCTAAATTTACGCCGATGATTAGCTTTTGAATATATTCGAACAAATTGGTTAATTCAGCAGAATAAGTTCACTGATTTGACAAAATTATTTGTTGAACAAATCAGTGCGATTATCTTGTAGCAGTTCATACACCTGAGTTACTTTGTACAGAGTCAAACAAACATTCTGGTAAATTAGAAAACTTAATTTATTATTAGAATAAAATAAAAAAATATATATATAGTTGCATTAAATTGCTACACCTGTTTTTATTGAAACCACTAATTAGCTGATTAAATCAATTAAACAAACAATTCGATACTCTGTTAAATCAGTTCTTCTTATTCGTGCATTAGCAACAACAAAAATAAAGCGAACCAATTTTATTACTAAATAGATAACGTGAAGTATATATAAAATTAAATTAAAATAACATTATTGACTCTACAATTTATTGGTCAATTAAAATATCTTGTTTTATGTCAAATTAAAAATTAATTAATTCTAATATTTCTGTTACTAGTATTTTCTTGTTATAATTTCAATTCAAATTCGCGTATTATGTCGTTGAAAATCTATTACCGATATTCATTTACTTTTAATTTATCTTTGCAAATTGTTTCCATATAACGAACACAATATTTCCGTACATATATGTATACATATTTTTATAGAATATATATTAACCTATTTATTGTATTACGAATGATTCAATTTTAAAGGGTACTTTTATTATGAAATAGGGATTCAAAATTTTATATTGTATATACTTTTAAATAAATGAATTGAACTACATGATAAATAAAATTAAGCCAATAAAATGCACATATTGAGAAGAACGATTTTCCTATTTGTATGGCAAAATAAAATTTTACTGGATATCTCGGCTTAAATGGGTTAGAAATGCTTGAAAAGAGAACAGTCTATCGTAAAAAATTGATGATGTTACGTTTCAGAATGGATCAATAGTATAAAAATATTTTCTATAGAAATTGCGACGATGAATGTATTGAGCCAGTTTTAAACATTTCATACGTCCTAATGCAATCCCAAAATTATTTCGATATGACTTCGCCCCTTAAATTCAAACGTTATTCAACCGCTTGATTTTTGAAACTATCATCATCGTACTCATTTAAAGTTACATTATTAATTAATACACGTCCACCTACTGCAGCTCGACTTTAAAAATATATATCTAAAAGTCACACGAATGCTACCGCAAAGAATTAACGAATTTAACTCATCTACCTTCACTCAATAACGTAATAAGTCGAATACGGCCGTACGGGAGAGCTAAAAATTAATTGGAGAATCGATGTCTCGTAACCGATGACACACATTAATAAAACCACTTATAAGCGATAACGATAATTTTCTGAAAGCAACTTTTCCAGTCGATATTTTCCTCGCTACCATATAGGACATCATAAGTCTGCACCTTGAAAGAAATAGGTCGCGAGTAAGAGGCGACTTAATTTGTCGCGCGTAAGAGAACGTTGCGCGATTTGTCGCGTCCTTGTGTAATAGCGGCGCGGCAATGCGAATCGTATGACATTGCACTTTGTGACTCGAATGAATCCTTCGTATATCGTGACGATGCCGTTGGTTTCCATTCAGCCAAGTCAATCTTTTTGCGAACACTTAAACTGCTAAAATTAACGTCTGATCGAGGGAAGCCCTACACCATAAAACGTCCTCAATAAATAGGATGAATAAACTTTTATTGCACTTTCTGTGCCGTACATCATTCGAGTGATTTGGAAATAATTTTTTTTATTGCTTCTTAATCAAAACTTATTTTCTTATTTATAGAGTCAGTTGTATTACTATGTGTGTGGCTAAGCATTTTCGGTAGAGATATAAATTCGAACGATTAGTGTGACGAGAAAAGATGCAAAAGAAATGCGCGTAAAATTAAGTACAAAACAAGTCGACGTTACGTTGAATAAACGTGCACGGAGAAAAAATAGTAAAAATTATGGTACGGCAGTCGTAAAATACGTTTTTTCAGAATTTAATAGAATTAACTATTATAAACAAAAATATTATAATCCTGAACATCTGTATCATAAAGTATGGTACAATTTGTCAGGATTATAATATTTTTGTTTATAAATTCTATTAAATTCTAGAAAAGCGTATTTTACGACACTGCCTTACCATAAAGTATAGTAAATTTTTACTATACCTTTTTCTCCGTGTGTAAATAAATTCATCCAAGATGAAATGTATGTGCAACCATTATTGAAATGTGCAACATTTCATGCTTATATCATATTTGAAATTACGTCATCCGGCGTTTTGGAACTTTTACTTTATAAAATGTCAAGCAAACAATTGCAAAATTTATTTAACTTTTGAGAATTTTAAAAATTATCAAACTTCTATGTACCAAATAATTATTTAGTAGATGAACACTTATTCATTAATATTTATACTGTTTGAAATTAAGCATTTTATATTTAATAAGTTTGTCTTGAAACTTCGCATGCTTTTAGAACAAATTTTGAAACTTCGCAAACTTGTAAGTTTTCAATGGATTTATATGATTTAAAGTATGCTCGAATTTCAGCGATATTTTATGCAAATGTTTTCCATTCAAATAACTCAAGCAACTTTGCTAAATATCATTTAACCCTGGGTTAGGTGAGGATAGATTTTAGGGGAGAATAGATTCAAAGTGGAGGGGATGGTTGGTCAACGAACCACAAAAAATAGACTGTGGAATAATATACGTCGACTGTCTGCATTGTACAATATACAATATCTTTGTTTGTAAACAAAAATAGTTGACATTGAGAAAATTATAAATGTTTTCTACTGCTATTTACAACTGAAAAAGAAAACATATGAAACATTTTGTTTTATATTTTTTATTTTAAAATGAATGACACATTGAAAGTTTATTAATTTCATTTTTTCCTGAAAATTGTTCAAAAAAGACACGCGACTCGTTTAGAAAACAATTTCAAAGTAAAACGTGTGTAGTGAAATAAATGTTTATCGTGAGTTTAAACATTTTGTCATAAAAATTTGACTCAGTTATTATAATTTTCAAATGAAATATTTTACCGGAGTACAATGGTAGTTTCATTAATTTAAAATATTTCCTTTTCCATTTTTTTTTCTTTTCCGTCGTAAATACTAAAATAAATGTATTTTTGTATGAGTACAGATTTAAATTTATATATAACACACTTGCGATACCTAAATGTAAAAATATATATTCCTACTCAATGGTAACTCTGTAATAATAACAGAAAAAAGATTTCATATTATTTATAATCTTTTTACGAACAAGAAAAAAACTGTATTTTATAACGGGTTCAGATGAAATGACTACCCACTTTTTTAATTGAAGACAAATTTTATACCAATCCAACTACCTAAGTTGAAAAAAAATACATTCACCTATAGACAAATATTTCCATCGGACATTCTCCATATAACAAATTGAAAACTTATCTCATATCAATTACGATTTGACTAGTACGTTCATACAATCTATAAAAATGCAAAGATATAACATCGAAGTTTCGCAGAAACACATTCAATGTTAAATCGTTACGTTCGCTATTCACGTTTCAAAAATAACATTAATATTTATAACAAAATACAGTAATACTATAGCAATCAAAGAATGCTAACGAATTGAAAAATAACATTCAACGTTCAAATAACATTTAAATACAATTGAAATCCTAACCGTCAAACGCGACTCATTCTTGTGAGAATGTTGATTAGATCGAATCAAAATCGACTCGTACTATTGACAAAACAAACTGCAATAGGAATCAGCCAGAATGAATGCATCCCATTGATTGTCGTTTGAAATCAAACATTCTAATGAACGCACGGATAAAGATCCAAGGTGAAGAAAAAAAAAATACCAAAGCTTACAAATAGCAAACGAAAGTCAAAACGATCTCCGGCGTATGGTTACAAAATCGCGCTTGTCTTTATTTAGACATTTCGAAAAGTCGTGCAAAATTCATGCAAACCCACGTTAAGCCATCGGAGTATGGCGAATAACAGCTGCGGATTACTCGACCTTCAAGTTCTGTTAAATAAAGAGTGACAGTCTGGCGTACGCGATGACGTTCTCTCCCTTCGTTTTCTCCGTACGGCTTATGTACGCGACGAGGAGGCCCGACTCTCCCCTTCTCTCTCTGTCTCCCTTCTTCGCGCTCCCCTCCCGGTCCCTTCTTTCTCTTTGTTTCTTTTTCCCTCCTCTTTCCTCGCGATCTTACGCCTCGCTTTTCGTTTCGCTTTCTCGCCGAGATGCAAAAGTTTCGCAAGGGTAAAAGGAGCGCAAAAAGTGTGCGACGCTCAAACGACGGATCATCCTCTCGACGACCAAGAAATATACACTAACCTGCGCGGCGTACGCGCTCGCTTGCACACACGTATAAGCGAATGCAGACGCGAACGCGCGTATGAATAATGCGTGCACGTGAGACAAGAATGCACAAAATGGGGAGGATTTTTGCATGACTGAACGACAGACCTACAAAGCTAATTTAGCGGAATTTCGAAATGGCCGTGCGCGTAAAAACGAAGAAAAAAGGCCGCTTTTGCAAGGTGAATTTCGCCCGAGAAATACGCGCGACGATTTGTCAGTCGCAAATTTAAACCAACCCGTGGCGATCGAAACGTTCGCCAATTTGCGTCCCGCCGATCGATCGCCGCGACGAAAGTAAATAATCCAAATAAACAATGCCTGTTTATTATTGAACGACAAATTTGCGATCGGGTATTGCGTCGGTGTATGTTTCGTCGCGTCGTTAATATAATATTGCGGTTTGATGAATGTTGGTCACGCTTTGATTGAATTCTTTAAACGAACATTAAAATTGGAAGAAGCGAAGTCGCGTTCGTCCCACTGCGCATGCTCGGTGACATTGAGTTGAGTTTGGTTAACAAACGTTTCGCCGTTTAGCGGTCACCCATCCAGCGATCGGCTCAAGCACCGTTGCTTCATTTTATAGACGATTAGCAACTTTCTGCCCGCGAAACCATCCAAGTCCAATGCAAGAATCAAAGGTCGTTCCAAACGAATGCAAATTTACGATCGAAAGCGCACGCGCGTGTAATGTTAATTAGTCAATGAGCACCTGAAAATTTGCAATTAATATACGCGGAAAGATGGCGAGATAAGGACGCGCGTTTGTAATGAAATCGGTTTTGCGTCTTGCCGCGAACAAAATTCGAATCAGTCATTGGTCGGATTTTTATCTTCTGCGAGCGAGCTCGGAATGTGTTCGCGACGAGCAAATTAATTGATTCGATTCGCGAAAATAATGTCCGCGGTCCGATCGCGTCTGACAGATAGCAAATGTGGTAATAATCGAGCATCACTTGAATAAGACCGGCCGATTCGTTTTCGTAAGGCGATTGTGAAAATGATTCGTACGAGAATGTATTTTGTCATTGGACGGGTGCGTTTTGCAACGCGAGCATTCGTTTGGCAGAAAAAGTCGTGATAAATGTTGATTGGAAAATTTCATTGCAGTTAATAAACTCCCACAACGTGACTGTTACGGCGTCACAAAATCTACTCAAGTTTCACCATTACGAATTCCATTAAATGATATATTATTTGATGCGATTACGCAATTCGCACATCTAAACAATTTGTCTCTGACTGCGGACGAAAAAAAGGAAAAAAAATACAAACAAAAATGGACGACTCTTGCAGTCGCGCGGGTAACTGCTTTTTATTGATTGAACGATTTATTGGATAAGTTTTAACTTTCATTAAGCACGCCAAATACACAACTGAACGATTCGACCAGTTGATAATACGAGAGTATAACGCGGACGGGAATGCGTTCCATGAAAGCAAGGTTGATCACAAGGAGATCGAAATTCCTGTCCAGTCATTTGTTGCTTAGTCGTTTCGTGTTTTCATCTCATTTTTGTTTTCATTTTTCTTTTTTTTTCTTTTTTTTTCTTTTTTCTCATTTCATTTCATTCTTTAATTTGTCAAACCATTTTCTCCTTGCTTTACCGTAATTTAACACCGCCGAACATCCGTGTTTGTTTTCCAACAAAAAGGCATACCAAGAGCGACTTTTCCGATTTCAGTCTGATTAAACGATTCGGCGAGGTGTTTAGCAAAAAATTGTTCCTGATGTTGTAACGTGTTGTAACGCATTTTCAATTACACAAATTTCCGTTTCATTTCATCAACGGATACGCGGATTGCAGTTTGCGTAAGGTGGGGCGCAGTCTGATTTTTGTCACAAACAAGATGTAGTTTACTTACTTATATACACTAAGAAAAATTACATTTTTTTTCATCAATAATTTTTCATTCACTTTATTGATACGAATTTCGACTAAGCGAAAAGTCATAGAATTTACTATCTTTTACAATAATATTTGCCGATATATATTTTTCTCTCACAAATACCAAATTTTATATTTTGTCGCTCAATACTCCTAGTTCGTAAAACAGATTGTAATTTTTCATATGCAATTTTGCTCCGTGTATTTACTTTAATAAAAAACAAAAGACAAACATTAAATTACACACACGTCAGTTAATGATCGAAGCCTGAATTTTTGTCTCTCTCTCTCTCTCTGTCCCTCCGTAATACTAATATTATAAATTAAAACCGACACCAATTACGCGCTAATGAAATCTAATTAAGTTTTCGAATCGGTGTTGTTGGGCTGACATTATACTCGGTGCATTAAGGTAGGTCAAAAGAGACAACAAGAAAGGCGCAAAGCGAACGAGTAAATTTGATTCGGTTTGTCGCGACGGCTGAGATAATGTTGTAATGTGTTAAAATCGGTCCTAATAACGGTGTAAACGCGGAAGCGATTGGCACGCGCCTTGCCCTTTCGCCTTGCGAAAGAAGTCGACTCGGGAGAACGACATTCTACTCTCGAGTAACGAGACGTAACAGTACCGGCGCAGCCGAACTCCCTGGCCTCGGCTAAACGTCATTTTTGTTGTCGCATGACGAAACCCACCCGGTCCCCAAACTCGAACGCACGCCTTTCTTTCCATAATCGCGCGCGACTGCACTCCATCAAGCGCTGGTTCTGGGAAACTGTGCTTTTCGTTGCACAATTTGCGTTTAGTTATGGTCTCCCGATCCATGTAACATTTAGGTGATATTGAAAAATGCTTTCAAATGTCAAATAGCTGTTAATGTTGCGCGATTTCATACTAACAGCCGCTTGAGAAATCGAGTCCATTTTTCGGTACAAAGAAGTTAATCAGTTGCTTAACAACTGTGATCCTTTGTTCGCTTTTTGCATTTTCCTTGTTAAAGAGCCGCTATAAGCGTCGCGTTTGTGTTGATGTGAATTAATATATATATATATATATATATATATACAGTAGAGGTTTTTGAGATAAATATTTTAATGCATATATGTACATATAGACATTAAATATCGTCAAGAACTACGTTTACAAAGTTTCGGACATAAACACGCGCGACGATTAAAACACATAAATATTTTGAATTATGTCTATGCGTTGAAGGAAATAGAACGCCGAACGGTTCAATTTGATTCCGAATTATATAGAAGGCGTGATAATTCTTTTACTTTACGGATTTAATTTGAAAGATAAATTCTATTTTTAAGGTATAAATGATGATGTTATAAGGCAAATTAATAAAACTGGTTACTCCGAACTTTCAATAAAAGCGTTTCTAAAAATTGTAATAAAGTTCGCAGATATATATACATAAATATATACATACATATATATATAATTTCTTATTACTATCAATAAAAGTAAAGTTTTAAATGTCAGGAGATTTTTTTCGACTGTAAAATATCAAAAGTAAACTTATTTATTAATACTTAATAAAGAGAAATATGGTAGTCTCATTGTCATTCTGTATTATACTCATGGCCAACTTGGAAATTTAAGTCTTTGGTTCAAAACTACGCTATTGGAAATATCTTCCAAAGAGATTTATACGTATTTCGAAACAAATCTAACTCTGTAGTTTAAAATGTTTCTCGTGTTTTATATATAATTATTGTTTTTGAAATATTGCGAAAATTGTGTATAGAGGACACGTTGTGGAGTGTATTAAATAAAAAAAACTAAATTTGTAACATGGAAGTATGCCTTAAATCCAAATTACATAAAATAACGTTCACAGTATTACAAAAGCAAGAGACTACATTTCGAAACAATTTGAAACTACTTTCGAAAAGGTTTCCAATGATGTAGTTTCAAAATTAAATAAGTCTTCAAATATTAATGTACCAATTATGTTACGATTGATTGAATTATTTCATGGAAATTATGTTGTAAAAGCGGTTATTTTTGTGTATTAATGAATAATAATACTTTGAAAAGTATATATATGGCATTATATTATCTACTCTTAATGAAATCTGTATAAAAGCTACCGCAACTTAATTTTGAGTGATTATAATGAATATTATAATTTTTTAATATGTATTCCAAAAATATATTTAGTTTTTATACTCCGTAATCAAATAAAAATAAAATGCTTTGATTAAACCAGATAATGATTTTTGTACCAACAAACGTATTTTTGTAACTAAATTAGTGTATCAAAGTAAATTTACTGAACAAATTAAATTTCTTTTACTGGTTAAATAGTAAAGCTAATTTAAATACATTTAAATAAATTATATTGATATAATTAAAGCAACCAATTACGTTTGTTAATGCAAACCAATGAATAAATTAATTAACGAACGCACTTTTGTGTATTAAATTTGAACGCGACAACTTCACGATTTAATCTAATCACTTTGTTTAATCCACGAAAAACAATTCGAATTTATTTTTTTGTTTATGTGACAAATGAAATCAATGATTGCGCAAAATATTTGCTCTTGCTGTAAGAAAATTAATGGTTTTGTTCAACAAAACTGTCTGCGTTATAATTGATACATAATAACAGCGTTTCAATCACAAATATACACATATAAGTGTGCCTTATGATCCTTTTGAGGAAAAGCGGCCATTTTGTTTCCCATTTACGCTATGTTAAATATTTTAAAGATGGAGTTTTTCTTCAAAAAGTTACTGTTTGTTCAAAAAAACAATTTTGCAAACACATAACTAATAGGCGCCCAAATGGAGTTTGTCCACAGAGCTAAATAAGGGCATATATATTTATATATATATATATATATATATATATATATATATTCAACCATCATCTTAAGTTGTCTGATTTATATAATCATTCTGAAAGGTCCAAATTATCAATCGCTAATTCAGCGCAAACTGTTTAGAGTTTATTTTACAAAACTGCTTGTATGCAATAAAACGTAACAAAGATTATTATCGATCCGACCAATTATTTTGTTTAATCAATGGATTTGGTTCGCTGATTTGACTAAATACAGCAACGAAACAGTTTTCGCTTAATCAAGCAAATAGTTCGCTGTAGACACACCAAATGAAGTATACGCGAAAATTAACAATACGTTAAGAACCGGCACAAAAAGTGCTTTATATAACGCGCAATAATACGGCAAAATGATGACAAAACTTGAAATGAACCAACGTTCGGAGCCATTCTTGTTTGCAGCCATTATTTCGTGCCGGAGTTTTGTTGCTTTCGGTCAAGACCTTTCGCAATCAAAATGACTCTCCGCCACTCTGTTTTGCAACGAAGCATCGCACAATTAGTTCAACTAATTTGGAAACAAATGTCGAAACCGTTTGAATATCATCCGCGCACCAGGAAGCGCCGCAATCGGCGCGATTCCGATCGATCTTCGCGATGCCCCGACTCGCGGCCACATTCGGACCGCTCAATTTCGAATTGGCCGCCATTTTTGTTGTCACGCGAGGCTAATTTAATAATTGGCGAGTAAATACAGCGCAACGGCGGCCGATCGAATAATGGCGGGAACAGCGCGCCATAATGTTATGGAAAACGTCCGATCGAGTTTACGGAATTGTGGGAAAACGAGTAAACACGGATGTCGAAAGGGAAATGAGAGTTTCGGGCGGTCACTGGATGCACCGCGCTGAATAGTGTGCCGGGTGCGTCGTCCTCGCATCGATCAATACGATCAAATGTCACGAAGCGACATTTGATCGTATCAGACGGTCGTCAACGCAACGCCGCTTGCGTATGCTTTTTTTGTACTTTTTAGCCAACGCTGTGACATTTTTTAATTAATTTTATAGGTATCGGAAAAGCGATGTAACGTTATTACTTTTCATCGACATCGCATTACGCAAGAATTTCGTCAAACAAATGTTTATATAATTTTTGACGACTGGCGTCGCGCTCGGGGGATTGGTTCGGGCTCGGAAAAGGCGTCTTCCATTTAAACGGTATATATACACGTTTTTGAACAATCGATTTTACAAATATTACCCTCATTTAAAAGGGAAATGTGTACACACCTCTCGGCAAACGCATCGATTGCTTGCAAAATTTATGCACTGTTAACCCGATGCTTTTCCAGCTGCGCTCGCGGCCGAGCTTTTAAGATACTAATTGAGGAATATCGAAAAACGAAGGAGGCGCGCCGATCATCGCAGCCATAGCTCCTCGCGAGAAAATTATATATTTTCTTCCGCTTTTAAGGGAATTCGTCAAATTAAATTTCATTTTCAGCTCGCGCTGCATTAATTCACTCGGCGTTACACTTTGCCGAGTTTGAAATTGTAATATTTAACGTCAGTCGCGATGAGAAAAGAAATTTCCCGTGTAAAATCAATTATCGTCGGCAATTGCGAGAGGATAAGAATTAAGTTTAATCAATACGCCGATGACGAAACAAGTCGATTGCGATTTGTTTGAATCGAGTTTTATTTAGAACGAAGCCGGCAACTGCGAAATTCAAACGCGCGAGAGTTTCTTCAAAAAACTGTAATACGCGTTTGCAGTTGTATCTCGACGAACGCAGCGATATACTGATTGATCGAATACGAGATTTGTTCAAGGAAATGATAGTAAAAACACCGATGCGCGTATCCACGTCGTCTATTTATAAAACCAGTTTATGTGTTTCCGAAGAATACGTAAAATGCAATTTACAAATTAATTTTATATATACATATATATATACTCAAACAAAACGCGTACGAGTGTCAAAAATCACGTGGCCTTAAATTATAGACACGCGGATGCTCGTTTCATATTAATAACCAAACGGCACTTGAAATGTACGTTTGCAGGGGCATCGCGAAATGTAACATTATCCCTTATAATGTACAACATAAACATACAACGTATAAAAGCGGATATTCGAAAGTTAAATAAACGTAGCCGATACGTTACAAGTTTGGATTAAATTTATTTAATGTCGGAATGTGTGCTATTATATATATACCATATAATACTACGTATAAATACCACGTGTGTATATATATATACCAACATTGTTATACGTTTATTGTTTATCGTGAAACGCTCCTATATTTACGTAAACACACACATATATATAAATATATATATATATATATTTAGTTGACGCAACCGAACACTAAATGTTTTATAGCATCTTTGAAGCAAAAATTAACCTCGCATGCACGACTGTTATCATTTGTCCGGAAAGCAATGATACAATTGTACAAACGCGCGCACAATTTATTTAAACGGAATATCGAAAAGTACGTTTCTTCAAGGAATTAAGCTTGAGCAGAACAAGACTGATTTAATTTATTTAACAAATTGCTCGAGCGACAAATAATTTACGTCTAATACGTTTGTGCAAATAAACGGGGAAGCGCGCGCGAATCTTAAATAATATTAGAATAAAATGAAAATACACGCGCGTATTTTCACGCTGAATAGAAGTTTCATCAAATAGTTTCCTTGATCTTTTATGAATTCGGAGCAATGAACTTTACGTAGGTTGGCGCAACTACGAAGCAGACCCTGACTCTCCAAATTTATCTCACAACTGGCCGTAGACACGCTTCTCCCATTTTCATTGGTCTATTTCCTCTGGCTCGAGACACGAGGCTCACTGAATATTCGCGGTGGAACACCAAAAGTGATGCATAAATTAGAGCACTTAACATCTTAAACCGCGAACATAGCAAAAACGACACTGCCGAGGTTAAGTACTCTAATTATAATCCCCGAACAAATTTTTATGTTATTCCGACCAAAAAATCGCACAAGTATATATATACATATACATATATATATATATATATATATATATATACATACGCCGACACATGTGAAGTATATATTTACTCTTCATATTTTCCATGTCTAAAATTACACCCGAACTGTAACACGTATTATACGGAATCGATTTGACAAAATTTTATTTTTCAAAAATATGTATCGAATAAATTATAAAAAAATTATATTATATCATTCAACGTGAAATGACCCGAAAATAGTGAATACCTTTTGCAGGTAAAAAATGTTATAAAATATTTTTCAGAAAACAACACGCTTTCACGAAAATGAAGTATATAAATGAATTAATAATGCTGATTTGAAATGGCGATAAATTCGTAACAAAAGATAAAAAGATTAAACGTTTCATTGATTTGTTATATAATCGTTATAAAATTTTATGAATTTGCATGATTCATGGTCAATAACGCTCACCTTGACATTACATCGGTTCTGAAACTACGCGTATTTTAATCTCCGAATTTATATTAATACAATTATATTTCCATGGGTACAGATAAGCTGACGCATCAGGCGTAAGGTTAAACGTATATATATAAGTTATGTTTACAAAACGATGTACAAACGAATCGACTCCGAAAGATTTGGTTTTTATTGACACCATTAGCATGTTCCGATCAAGTTCATTTTTTGACCTTCAGAAATTGTAGCGTTTCAAACTTGAAGATATAAATATGCGCCGAAATATTATTAACGTTAATCGTTAAACACAAAACAATTTCAAAGCTCCGCGTGCCCAATTTGAACCCCGTAATAAACATCCACGGCGAGTCTCCATCGCAAAATAGATTGAATAGAAAATTGAATTCGAAAACTGTTCTGACTTCATATATGTATATATATAATATCATTCGCATTGTATCGCGGTTGATTCCAGCTCGAATATATTTCGACGTTGATGTTACGTTGCCAAAAAGTATGAGCTTGGCGAGCCAATCGCCACCAACGAATATTCGTCAATAAATATAAACAAAATTAATTAAATCAATATCAACATCATTAACAAAGCATTAACCTTGTATGAATCTAATTTGAATATTAAATTGACTCGGTTCATAATGAATTCAGCGCTAATTGTTACCTTCGTTTCAGTTCGATATTAAATTTGATCAAATTATAAAATATATATGAATATGTATCGAATCCGACGGATAAAGCGTTATAAACGTTGAATCGACGTTCATTGCACCCCGCTTGAAGTGTTCCTCAAACAGGCCCGGTCATCATCAGATCGGGCCGAAAAGTCGAAAAGAAAGGGACGGTCGGCTTTCTGATAAATATCGCCCGGTGACGGAACGAGACGAAAAAATGCGCGCGGTATTAGACGGGCCGAACGGAGCGCGAAAAAGGAGCGTTCACCGCGGGTGCCATCGTTTAATTAATAACGCGAAGAATGGCCAATAAATCGGTCGTAATTTCGCGTTCTTAAACATCGCTCGAACAAAAACCGTAATGAAAAGAACCGTCGAATGCGGGGCTCGCCGTGAAACGCGACTGTCGGAATAATGCAATTATAAACCTCGGCTGTATAATAAATAAAAAAACATTTACATTTGACAACGGCAGAAATATTTTATAGCGAAATTCCAGCGTTGAGTTATGCCCGGCTTTATGGCCTAGTTTCGCCGTAGGAGTGGTGCGCGTCGATGCAATAAAAAATCGCGAGCAACAAAAAAAAATGAAGAAAGTAAGAGAAGAAAAAAGAAACGAAGAAGTAAGCGTCCAAACGACGGGCGAAACGGAGAAGACGAACGGGAGAAAAGAATAACGCGAATGCCAGCGCGTTGTCGATTTCCCACTCTTTCTCGGACGAACAATACGTCCTATGAT
>JABFQC010001295.1:0-20072 GCA_022817085.1 Psilanteris sp. ZL-2020 | reverse complement strand
ATTATTAGTATAATGTTGGAAAAACGATCATTTTTGTATCGGTTCGATGTCGCTCATCGACAGTCGTTTGTCAACTAAGCGCCAATATCGAATCGATCGTTAACTTACAAACAATACCGACTTTTCCACATGGGGTATAGCTTTATAAGGATATCATGATTAGTATTATGGCAATTACTATATTTTACAGAAATTTGTCACATAAAATATAGCTAACTTGTCTAGAAGATATTGTATTGTATAGAAGATGTATAATAATTTTAGAAATATTTTGTTCCAAATCCCTGAAACATCATAATGTATAGTCTTTTAAAATAACATTTTTCTCCGGGTATTCCTGTCAAAGCAAAGAGTTTTTATTATCATATATAAGAGATTATTCTTGTAACCATTACATTGTCAACTGTTTGACAATAAAATGTAAACATTACATTATACATTTAATTTAAAATTTTAAACAACGATTTTCAGTATCTATCATGCATACATAAAACTATTGATTATAAACATGCAAAAATATGATACATAATAAATATTTAATAAATATAATATTTGATAATGTAATGCCATGAAATAAAATATAATTCAATATAATAGTACAATTCCACATCTTAATATTAATTTACAGTAAGAAATAATAATAACAATGAATTTAAAAAATGTTACAAACTTTATAATTGTTCAATGTAATTATTATATATAATAATTATTCTAACGTATTCCAGATTTTAATGTAATTGTAACATTAAATGATAATGTAATAGTTACAACAAAATAACGTCAACCCTTGTAGTTACTATGTTTT
Source organism: Psilanteris sp. ZL-2020 (assembly GCA_022817085.1). Lineage (NCBI taxonomy): Eukaryota > Metazoa > Arthropoda > Insecta > Hymenoptera > Scelionidae > Psilanteris > Psilanteris sp. ZL-2020. The sequence goes on along the minus strand of JABFQC010001295.1, from coordinate 19,267 downwards.
TCCTGTAATGGATATCAGAAATGTGTCTCCGTGTATTATTTAGTTTGGTAAAATTTGTAAGATTATTCGTTTGAGTCTAGAAATTAAAAGTAAACAAAGACTTTTATATAAACATAAACAAAAAAGAAACATAAATATTATTAATATAAACAATAATACCGTTGGTATAAACATAAACATTTTAATGTAAACAAAAACACTTAACGTAAACGCATAATTGAATCCAAACAGCAATATCTGCCTGCCTTAGTATTAAAATTTACTGTGCATATTAAAGTTTTGTAAAATCTCGGTTTCAAATGGCTAAAATCCCATTCTAATGGGTTTGCACGCCGCAAAAGATGCGCAAACAAAACGAAAAACTTGACACGCGTAATTGCAAAACATTTCATTTACGTCACAATTTGTTAAATAAATGGCGCGGCCAAAACACCTCTCGTGAAATCATTTTCCACGGACATACCTTATAGTGTCATTTATTACTAATAAAGAACGTAACCACAAAATGTCGCGAATTCCCGCCTGCAACGCGCATGACGGACATTTATTGTGATGTTTAATGAAATATTCTGCAATATTCCTTTGGCATACGAGGCATAAAAAGCACGGGGCTGGGAAAAACGCGCTTTCAAATTGCGCAACATTTTATAATTCGATCGACGAAATTTTATCTGCCCAACCGAAAGTGCATTGACAGAGAAAGAGTGAGAGAGAGAGAGACGCAGACTGGAACGAAACCGAAACCTTCCTCGAGAATGGCCTGTTTTCCGAGTTAATGGCCTGGACAAATTCATGCCCGGATAGCTGGCAGGTATTAGATGCGAATACGACGCGCTACGCTAACCAAGGCGAATGCTTAACTTGCGCGTTAGTAAACTGACCTAGTGATGCTCGCACTACCTTAAGACAGTTCGATTTCAGATCATCTCGGACATGGATTATTGACCTCCGCGAAACATTCAACGAAATATCCTTTGTTTATTCAATTCGAAACAAATACGCGAACGGCCATTATTAGGCGATAATAATAACGATACTATTAAATCGCATATATATAATAAATCGATTGATGGGAGAGGGAAATATCATATTTCAAAATTGTAGTTGAGTTCAAAGAAATGAAAACCGTATATTCTAATATATGAAAATATAAATAACAAACTTACATATCTGAAAAAACCGATTAATGTAATTAATAGTAATAAAAGTGGAAAGAAAAAAAGATGCTGGAAAAAGGACAACGACATACGTGCGTATTTGCGGAAGGGCGCATGCGTTGGTGCATAAAAGTAAAATACGGTTTATGGTTCCGACAGTGGGTTCGCGCGCGGTGGACGCCCGACTCATGTATGCCGCGGTTTAAAGAGTCGGACGCGAGTCATTGACCCGAAGTCTGCGGGGACCAAACCTTTGCTCCTCGTCGGTCTGAAGTATTTTGGCGAACCGCCTGCTGCAAACGTCCGAGCCGAACGATTAAATTAGTTTCTACTTACTGCACAAGTATAGGTTGCCGCGCGTATTTCGTTCTCGAAATGATTCAAACAAATTGACTGATTTGCATGCATACGTGGTTCGTCTGTTATTATTAATATGGAATTAGGAAAATACATATACTTCGCGAAATAACGCCCGATGGCGACGATTCAATATAATTAGCGGCGTTGTGAAAATTGCGAAACCACGCGAAATTATTGGCATTATATCGCGGGCCCAAGCACGTAACTATTTTATATTTCAAGTGGCAAATTGATTTATACATCGCTGCTAAAGTTTTCCATATTTTACTGCCCAGATTATGATTATTGTGTTGGGAATAAAATTGTCCATATTCCGGTATAAACGTAATTTATGTACTTTTCTTGGCAGCAATTTATTGAAATTGCGGGATTTTATCGAGCGTATTTTGAAATCGCAAATTTATGAACGCGGATAAAAAGTGAGAATATTTATCAAATTTTACCGTGAATTAATGATATTGGGACTTAATCCTTAAATTTGTACAATGCATTGTGGTGAAAATCGGTATAAACTTGGTAAAACGAAGATATAGGTATATATAAGTATATTTACAAAGTAATTTTCACTTTTTTTTAAATCGTGCCAAATGCTTTTAGCCTCTTATAACGCAAAACAAGTTATTTTTGTCGATCAAATTTTCGTTTTTCCACATAAATGTTCGTATGTTTTGTGCAAAAAAAACAACAAAAAAAAGAACAGAACAAAACAAAAAATGCATAAAAATGGCTGATAAATCATTAACTTCGAATAAAAAGCTTCGATTAATTACAATCCTGTCTCGCGATATTTAAAAGTGCTAGTCCGAAATGACAATCATTTCCGGTGTCTCTGCGTGTATTTATACACGTGTATTCGTCTATTGTGTCGGATCACTGATGCTCTTGGGTTCACATATGGATATGAATATGACGGTACCCACAGCGTAGGCTGCTTTGTTCTCGACAGTGGTGTATGGCTGTATTCAATTTGTGACCAATAGAAGGAATTCCGCATTTTGCTTAGTCGTGAAATTTCATATCAAACGTTTTGTATCATTTATTTTATTTTCTACCATAAATCAAGACATTTAATTGTAATCATGTAAATTTTATCGTCGATTATAAATGGCAGACGGTCCGGTGAGCAATTCAGTTGACATATATATATATATAAAACGTTGAAAAGGAAAGCGAACAAAGAAAACTTTATTTTCAAAATTATATAAATATTTATAAACAAACACGCATGTGTTTAAATTATTTGTTATTCTGTTTGGCTGAAATAATTTTGCAATTTAAATTTGATACGCGCATCGCGTTGCGAGTCTGATCAAATGAATGAAATGCACGACGAGAGTTGTTTAAACTGCGTTTATATTAAACGATAAAAAGTTGAATGAAGCCTTTTTTTGCGGCAGGATGGGGTCCTCGTAAAACTGCGCTACGTCACTGGTTGCGCAGCGCATGCTGTATATGTGATAATAAGTATGCAGGTATAGCGGTGGGTTATTGTTTCGGAGAAAGGTGGCTAGTGTCCTTACCATCCACTTGGCATGTTAAGTCGACGGTGGCATTTTTTACTCGCACTGCAGGCGCATCAATTTTGACGCTGAGTGCACTTCAGAAATGATTTTCCAATTTGAGTACGAGCACTCAATTAAGATTCTTCGCTTAATTTCGGATTAATACGCGAGGAGTATAATTAAAAAGTAAAATAACAAGGCCTTGAACTCAAATTCAAGAGTCAAAATTATGCGATTATAATGCAGGGGTGTTCTCCAAGGCTAGAGCCACGGAGTTGCGCGTCTTTCTTTCTGCTGCGTCTTTGTTTTGCATTCAGATATACGCTTATGACGGTAATTAAAGGGGGGGTATTGCTATTCTTTTTTTGTTCATTTTTTTTAAATAATCGTACCGAGGAAATGAAATTTAGGGGGAAAAATGTAAACAAAAGTCATTAAAAAGTATTATAAAGCATTAATTTGTGAAGATTATTTTTAAAGTATCATTTACAATTTATGAACCCTGACATTGCAAACGTCTCAGAATGCAAATTATCAATCGATAGAACTAAAGGATTTAATCCAAAGTTAGAAATTTAAAATTTAGTGTATCCTTTTCGCCAGTATATTGAATACATATTTGTTTTTGTTTAGCAGTAAAACCCTTTGAAGTGAAAGTACCAAGCTCTAACCGATTTCCAACTTAATTTTTATAACTAAAAATGCGTGTTGTATACTTTTGATCAACCGATTTCAGACCGATTTTCTTGACTCCGTCGCGCAGAATCCTCGGCATTCCAATGCGACACTCGAACCGATTTCATTTATCATTTCCCGAATAAATCGCCGTCGCAATAACCGCTCTGATATTGCAACGCAGCAAATCGACGCGCGGAAAGGCGACCATTTCTTTGCATACGCAAAAACAAATAATCCCATCGCAAATGGCCGTTTCTGCGTACGGTTCGCCCCGCGCGTCGGCCATCCTACCAATCTCGGCGCGCGCCGTTTTGTTTCATTTGCAATAATTCATTTTTATTTAATGAACGGTTACGGCGATCCTGGATTTCGCGTCCGAGGTGGCGAGTGCTGCTCGAACGTACATACACACGCCGCGAGAATCCGACTTCCGGCGCTGCGCCGGAAATAGAGATAGGGACAAGCAGGGTCGATGTACGAGCGTAGCATCGATCTTTCAGCGTAATCGCCGAGCGTTGCGACCACGTGGTTCGTTCGGCGTATAATCGCGAACTAATGGTTACGTGTATTACACGCGGACCGCGTGTGGAATTATGAGGATGCCCGACGGAGGCATCCGCGATGATTTGCCTCGGATTCGACGTCTCAAAAATGGCCGCGCTCGATTCGCAGGCGATCGCGAAAATTAATTAAAGCCGATTTTCCGTGGGAGGCGGCAAAAATGGCAAAAAATTGCTCGGCAAAAATGCCGCGTGTTTCGGGCTCTCGAAAAAAGTCGCGCGCAGAATTTATATCTTAATAACAGCGGTTCATTAATTTTTGCGCCGATCGTACGTCCTTTAACATTAATCACCGGGGACGGTACTTAAGCCATAAACCATTTTTGCGAAATTGAAAATGACGGTCTCGAGCGCGGACGATGAAAAGTTTATTTATGCGCGCGCTCTGCCCGAGATGAGAACGCGGCTCGACGCTCCCGGGGCTCGCAAGACAATGTGTAATTACCCCGGCGAATAAGTCGGCAATAAATAATGCGCCGGGCCGAGCGTCGAGCGCCGAACGACACGACCAATCGCGATTCGGCACGCGTAAAATTTATCCCCCGTAATTAGCGGCGCAAAAGTGCGCGATGATTGTTCGCGGCGCCCTCGTTTGCGCTCGTATGCAAATGCCCGCGCAAAACACCGGCCGCATTAATACGCCGTTAATTGGACCGAAGAGCTACTTTCTTTATCGTCACGCCCACGTCAATTACGCGTTTGTCTTTAAACCGCGCGAGTCACGGCCGCGCATCGTCGTTAATACGAGAGCGCGCAAACTTTTTCGCTGGCTGGCGCGAGCGGCCCCGCTCGGGCGCCGATTCCGCGACCGATTTTTCCCGCGCCAACATCGGTTTCTTTTGTTTTCGACCTCGAGACGATTAAGGGTGTTCTGCAAGTCCAATTTAACGGAATAGTGTGTTCTTTTATTGCAGTATTAACATTTGCTTTTTTATCAAATGCAAGCAGTGCAACCATTTTTTGATGATGGGAATTTATTTCGGTATAATAAATTTAAATTTTCAAATTAAATTCTTCACGTAATTACTGAACTCGTTTTTTATGATCTCGAAAACGAGTTCTCTATTTGCGTTTTTTATATTATGTGATATTGATTTTCTTAACATTAAATTAAATAAATTCTACAAAAATGAGAAAATGTACGTATACACGGAAAAAAATATAATTGAAATTTTACTATAAAATAAACGAAATGGACCCTGGATGCAACAAACTTCCAATTTATATAGCAAATTATGGTAAAAATGTAGTATAAACAAGAAAGAAAATACTATGTTTGTGCCACTATTTTATCATAATTTATTAGTTTATTAATTTTTCTCAAAACTTGTTCCTTACAAGTTCCTTACAAAAATTAGAATTAAATAAAAAATTAAAAGCTTTTAATTTTTTGACAAAAGCTTTTTATAATTGTTAAAATAATTGTATATAATTAACAATTATAATAAAAATAATCAAAACACAATAATACTAAGTATTAGTTCCTCTTGGTCATTCCTAAATAAAGTATAAAAATAATTTATTAGACAAATTTGAAGTTTAGTTTTTCCAAGGTCGCAGTTTCGTTTATTTTATAGTAAAAAACTCAATTATTTTTTTCTCCGTGTATACACGAAAATTAAATGTATTAAATAAATCAACGAAACTATAATGAAATCGCGTTAGATGGCGCGATCTTGATGATTTGGGCGCCAGATTTCTTTGAATATAATTGCCGGAGCTGGCTTTTTGTTTAAGTTTTTCTTATTTTGTTTTCTTTCTTTTTTTTCGGTGACAGCAGTGTTCACCACGACGCGACGTTTGCTTGAAAAACGTCGCTTTTGACGCAGGTCTAGTCATTTGTCAAAGCCGAAATAGTCAGGACTAACCGCAAAGCAGCGCGCAATCGAGACGCGTTGCATTGTCACGGCGTGCCCACACGACTGCATCTAAATATATACACTTATTCATATACACGGATACACGTAGAGCCGCAGATAAAGGACAAAGCGCATTGTTGCAGTCGCAGCAGACCGACCCAGATAACACGCTGCGGCTAACGAGTCAGTTGGTTTAGCGCAGACCCGAGCTACTGCTTCTTTTCAGGCCTTTTTTTGCATTGCACAAGTCCGCACATTCACAGACACCATATTGCGTATTTCCACTTCATTTCATCGCTGCCGAACATGCAGATCGCGTGTAAAAGCAACGGCTCACTTGATCAACTTCCAATTCAACTTTGCCCATTGCAATCTCAATAAATTATCTATCTTTCATTAAACTTCGAGTTGAATTGCTTTGCCGAAATAATCAAACCGATGCGAATGCTGAAGTGGTGTACTAATGATGGCCTTTCCAGCTGAACTTTTATTAATGATGGAATGGAAAGAGACAATTAAAAAAGACGTCGCAGTTAATTGTGCGGCTTTCGTAACGTTTATTTCCAAAAATTGTTTTGTTTACGTTGGATATTCGTTTGTTTACATTAAAAGTGTTTGTGTTGACGCTAATGTTTTTGTTTACATCTAAAATACACGTTAAATTGTTTATGTTTACCGAACGTGTTTACTATGTTTATGCAAACTGCACTACGAATTGTGAGACGCAAAAAGAAATTAACTTTGAATAAATGCAATTAACGATTTGTTTCCGTGCAAAAAAGTGTTTGACGCAAAACAAAGTGGGTTCGGTTGTACGTAAAATGCGAAACGAATGGCGACATTTATGCAGAACAAAAGAATTATTATAATGAATGTTAAAACCAAAATTTTGCGCGTCGAAAGTGAAGACATAAGTTGGCGAAAAAAAATTGCACATAATCATTTTTTACGCGTGTTTTTATCAGTTGTTGCGCCTTGTTTTGCAACGCAACTTTCTTTTAAATCATTCTGCCAAAGAAATGTAGCCTTGAGTTATGAATTATTATTATTATTATAGTTATTATTATTGCACATCATACGCAAGATGGTGATAGATATGGGTTTGATTTATGGCTCGTTTTATTGGAGAAAGTGAGCTTACCAAACATTGTGTCGCTAATTTAAATATGCTTTGTATTGCGCCAAAATTGCACCACCTCGAGACGTTGCTTTTGTTCTTTATGGCCGAGGAAAACGAACCCCGTCAAACCTTCGCTTTGGTCGCGAGAAATTTGGATCACGAAATACTTCGGATTGACACAGTTCGAGTTGTGCCATGTTAATTGCGATATAATTTATCGTGCACTCAAGAACTTTGTAACATGCACTCAGTGTCAATTTGGTTTAACGTGATTTCAAATCAAAATTAATCAAGAGAGTTCGCATAGTTATTTTAAAATTATTTAAAACTAAATGGAGAACAAAGTTAATGAAATATAAATAAAAAATAATGTCATTAGATTTAATTAATATAAATACGTCGAATAATTATAATTATTATACATATTTTATTATTTTAATAAAGTTTCTAAAAAGAAAAAATTAAACATTTTTAATCCTGGATGAACTCTCAGGCAAAATTACTATAATTAAATTAAAGTTCAATAAATTCAAATTTGATTAAAATATGACATGAAAAATTGATTGAAATTAAAAGCTGGTTTTTTTATTCGGATCGTTATAATAATGATAATAATCAGCTCTATATAATTTATTACTTGAAACATGTCGCGAACGACATTTTATTTAATTTCGCGTCGCTATCATAATTTCCATATTTTGTTTTAATTGCGAATATCAATTTTTTTCATAATAAAAAATTGTCCTGTCATTAAAATAATTTCAACAAGGAACACAACGCGAGGATACTCATTAGTGTTACCGCGCTTGTTTTTATACCAACGTCATATGGATAAATGAATAGGTATTTTATTCTTTGGCGGAAGAGGTACAAAAAGCCGTTGATGAAGTTGGTAACATTTGTATACATATGGACAGTAATAATATTGAAAGCACGGACTTAGAAAACGCCATTATCCTCATAAGTTAGTAATCGTTCTGATGCAATATATAGAGCTTCTTGCTGTTCGAAATTTTTTTCGCGTGAGTTTCATGGCAAATTACTATATTTCATTAAATATTTCAATTTTTATACCATCATTAATAAAAGTTTTTTGCTTTAGTTGATGATGCAATGAATTTATGTATTCCACCCCCTTCCCCTGATTTATATACACACATATACTTTGTAATATGTTACGTATGATTTTTCATAAAAATTTTGATTGTAAACAAAAACCCTTTAATGTCAACAGTTTGATTTTGTATGTAAACAAAAACACTGGCAATGTGAACATAAATATTTACAGTCAAATTAACTCAAATCCTTTAATAGGGTAATTTCTTATTTTTAAGTTGCAATACGTAAACAACATGTATATATATTTATAGTAACAAAAACAACAAAAAAGTATAATTTTCATGCAATTATGCGACATTCGATGGAATAAAAAATTGACTTCATTTCAATACAAAATCAAGTCATATATAATATATGTATGTTGATGACAAATGAAAAAAAAAAAACGCGGCACAAAAAGCCGCGGCAAAGTGATTGCAATTACAATACTTATACATAACAAGTACTAATTTTTCTAAATAGTCGGCAGATGCACGGAGCGCAAGAAAGCGTGGCTTCGGTTGACTGACATCGAGCCTTTTTATCCGTTTGACGCGTGTTGTCCGTACGCGGCGCTGTCGCAGCGAACAAAACGCAAACAAGCGCTCATTACAAAATAATCAGCGATCGTCATAAGTTAATTTAAACATTCAAAGTGGCCTTTCAAGATCGGTTTTTTCGCGCGGCTCGTCGATCGAAACGGCGGCCGGACGTGATTGAATTCGAGCGGAAAACGCGGACAGTTGCGCCCGGTTTTTATCACTTCCGCTCGCGCGATTAGATCGCGAGGCGGTCAATTTGTCGGAACGACTTGATACGAATGCCCGCCGAATGACAAGACGAACGGGGGAGGGGGGCACCGACGCAATCGGGTGCGGGAATTTGATTTCCGGTGGATCGCGGCGCGCAATAATCGCGCGATCGGCGACACTCGGCGGGGCGAATGAATCGCGCCAGCTACGTTCGTAATTAATTAATTGAACCAATGGCGGCTTTGTCGTCGATGATGCGCTCCGCGGACAAAAATTGCGGAAACGAGTGCGGGGTTCAATAGCGGTGGCTCGATCTCGAAGAGGATACTTTTATCGCGGCGAAATTGCACGAGTGAAATGCGAGTCGAAAGGAATGGACATTTTTTTATTAATCCGGAATCGATTTTCTTTTTTGCATTCTATAAATTCGATGAATGCGATTGCGGGTATTTGGAATTGTTCATTTTTTAGGTTTCGCTATGTATAGTAATAACAATGAAAAGTCATATAAATATATAAGTATTTTGAATGTAAACAAAAACAGGTTAGTGGAAATGCAATGCATTTTCAGGAAAACAAACATGCGGGTTATTGATGTAAACAATCGTTTATTCCTACGTGTGTGCAATTTTTCTTCATTATTTTCACTCTTTGTATCTCCTTTTTGTCAATGTTTTACCGGATAAACCAATCAAACTATGGTTTTAGTAATTTACAACCGATTCTGGTCAATATTAACAAGCAATAAAACCTATTGGCCAATCGTGACCTAAATTGCAAGGATAAAACATTTCAAAGGCGCGCAAAAGTTTTTACGCCAGATGTGCCGCAACTTTACATGTTATTTGTCTTTGCGAGTAAAAACATTTTCTCGGAAATGTTCTGACAATGATAATCCGAAAGAATGGAAAAAGTAATGCCAGATATCCGGTCTTCTTTAAAGGAACGCTTTTTTGACGCGTAATATCCGGGCTATAGTGAAAAACAATTCATTTTAGCTAAACGTTTTCTTGCCTAGAACAAATTGTGAGCCGAGCTTTGATATTATTACTATGTAATACGATCGAGAAATCAATTTTATATATTTCGTAACAATTCGATGAGTGAATTTCTTTGAAAATTGCGCGATGTTTTATCCGGTGATTTATTGTCAGTTGCTTTGCTTTATTATTCCCTAGAAATGATTTGCTATTGAACTTGAGTAATAATCATGCCAACATTTGCAAATGTTTAATCGTTTTTATTGTGAATGGAAAACATTTCAAGATCAATTTCACTGATATAATATGGAACTGGCGTGGCGTATAAAATTGAATAATTGAAAAAATTGGAAAAAGGCTACCGTTTGCATCAACAAATCTTATGTTTACGTTACAATTGTTGTTTAAATTATAAATCTTTATATTTGTAAATGGATCGTATTTGTGTTTTCATTAAAAATACTTATGAAACCCTATTTATATATATATATATATATGATTACGGTTATAATCATTATTATCATAATATTTTTAAAACACCAAACCGAACTATTAATTAATAAATAAAAATGAATACAAAAACTTAACTTTAAATTAAAAAACTTGCATTAATGTACGCAAAACTGACTTTTGTTTGTGTATAACGTGAAACATAAATGACGGTCACGCGTTGGCTACTTAGAGTTAAGTTCATCATCAATAAAAAAGCGATGATTCGCGGTAAATGCTTTCTTTAGAAGACCACGTCATTGTGGGCGCTAAAAAAGTAAAGCAAAAGAAGCCACAGGTACTTTTCGAGCGAAAAATACATTCTTACGTATGTACATGCCAATACCATGACATGGCCAACAACTAACAAGAATCCGTCGGTAAAGACGCTTGGCGACAATAACCCATGTCTTTTATGTCTTAAAGAGTTTTAAGACAAGAGTCAGCGTGCCATAAAATATTCGATGCGCAAAAACTGGCGTCGAAGGTAACAGTTGCATAAATCCAGTTGGGTTTTTTAAATTTATAAAAATCGAACGCACCGCGTAGAAAAACGAAATTTCCAAGCGGGGGAAATCCGGTCCTGCGATAATATAACAATATTTCAGTTTCCCAAGGCCAATAAATATTGCTTGCAAAAAGCGGCAATTCCGAACGAACTTAAAATCGTTATTTCTTCGGAATCAAACGCAGTCGAATTATTTATCCCGACGCAATAACCGATTTTCTTATTTGCGAATATAAAAATGTATGGCAATGCATTAAATTTTGTTACAATAAAATGGCAAAAACGGCGCAAAAGTCGTTGGAACGTTGCGGAAGTGATTGTATTCTTTTTTGATCGGAATATAAATATCCGAAATCGTCTTGAAAGCATCAAGATCGGCAGCGCAAGTGTACAAAAATACACGCACACGGACACATGAATAAAAGCATTCGCACCGTAAGGTGAAACGATATTAATCGATATTCTAATCGGTGAATCGGTGCCTCGGGCATCATTACTGGCTAATATCCTTCATAACGGTATCTCGGTTGGTATTACTGTGCATGTCGCCTTAACGATCGATAAGGATCGAACGTCGAATCACGGTCGCTTGTGCAGCATGTTTCTCCGCGGCTCGAAGACCCGATGACTACATATGTCTGCATCGAAAAACATGCATGCCACTCGTTAGTGCTTTTCAAAATGCGCGCATTTTCTCGCGATCCGCCGAGTGGCCAAAAATCGGTAACTTGGCGGCCCAATAATACCGATTCGATGCCTCGCGCAACTCGTTTTGCTAATCCCATCGGATCGATTTAAAAACTAACCGATACCGATTAACGCTTCTTCCGCGTATAATTACTTCCGATAGCTATTCCTACCGATCGGCCGATCGGGTTTGAGCAAACCCGTTTCAGTGTGTTTTTCGATCTGATTTCTGTACTCCAAGTCGAGACGTTCGATGAATTATTCGCTTAATTTAACTAACTGCAAGATTTACCATCGGACGTTTTTATTATTGACTGGCACTACTTGCTGGTATTCTAATTACCGAGCGCAACCACGTGATTGACTCGGGCTTTGTTTTTCGCGTTGCTTTTGTCTGGGTTTGCGGTTATTTCATGTTCGCGACGTTGCCCAGACCTCGCTTTGCCAGACCAGCCATAAATGTCTCCGTATGGGGACCACCCACCCGTCGCTAACACACTTAGTCTAAGAGCCAGACATCGCTTGCTGCAATGGTTCAAACTCATTTGGTTTTCTTATTGCGCAATCGATTATTTATCTGCGTATATTTTAAGTCGGAACAAATCACCCAATGAAATAGTATTTAAGATGGTGTACGCTGCGGTCAAGCGCATTAGCGATGCGCTTTGGCGTGCGCGAGTCGGACTTTTACGCACACGCACTGCGCATATTATGTAAAAGATATTAAAACGATTCCCCCATTATTACCTCGCGCACGTTTTTAACCCAACCATAGCCTGGCCTTATCTTCCCCTTATCAATGCGTACTTCCTTTGCCAGCCGCTCGTACGTCAAGGTCTGCGCTATTAAAACAAGTGTACATAACCTCCTTTTATACGAGTTATACTGAAAACACCACTTAAGATGATGTCAAGTTCCATTTTATTGACGATATACGCATTTTCTCCTTTTCCTTACGCATTTGTCAATAAAAATGGACTTCGTGAATGCCAAATCACAACGATAATCTCGGTTCGCGTTTTTGAAGCGGAACAAAAATGCGGTAAAGGACTTAACCTCGCCTCTGCAAAACTATACGAATTCTCCCACCAACGAAGCATCAATTTCGGCCGTTCGTTTACCAAAACACGCGATTGTTAATTCGTCAGCGCCAAGCACCCTAACGCGCCGCCCGTTCGTCCCAGCAATCCAAAAATCGGCCCCGTCGTTGCGTCTACGAAAATGACGCGCGTATAATAATGACGCGGACGTTGCAAAAAAGCGCTCGGCAACCGTGGAATCCGGCGCGTAAATGTAAAGTTACTGTTGGTAAGAATTTGAGAAATGATGTTTTGCGGCGATTTTGTGCGTTTTCGACTCGTACTTCGAAGCGCAACGAGGTGCATTGCGAGCGAGCGAGCGAAGGCGCGATGCGGAAACCCATGCGATATCCAGCGATTTACGCTGCTATCGGAGATAAGTGCGCGCCGGTCTCGGACGGTAGAACTGGTCTAAAGGAGACCGTTCGAGGCCTGGTGCTTTTGTTGGCAAATAACGAGTGACCGTCGGAAACGGCGCGTTCGCACGTTGGTCAAACCGAAGACGTACCTACGCACGATCGACGCCGCCGCGGGTCGAGTTCGCACGGTGAGAACTCGTCGAGTTTCCTGCATTTTGCACATACGCGCGTACGCACACAGCCGCGGCTCCGGGGAGGCGACAAATCGATTATAACTCGATACGCTGTCGTTTATTGATACGCCCGGCGTTTTCAGTTTCTTAGCAGCCATTTTTATCGCCGATGAATTATACCGCCGGTACAATTCGAGATGCGATTTTCATCGGGATCGATGTATAGTAATGGACGAATATTATTCCGCGATAATGCGCCGTCGCCTTAAATGGCCCTGCCAATAATAATCGTATTTATTATGCCGGGCGCGATAATTACGCGAGATTATAGAGTGTTTTCTTAGATTACGCGCTGAGTTAGTGTCATCTTCGGTGAAAAAGCTGCGCTTCTTCCAAGTACGGAATACGCTCGCGGATCGGCTTCGAAGCCATGCAGATCATTGCCATTCGGTTACTTTCATTCTCAGCTCGACGACTTTTAACGCGACTCGGCGGCATTTTTGTTTTCCCGACTGGATAAGGAGACTGATGGCACGCCGCGCGGGATACGAAAAGCACCGGTTTTGATAAGGATCAATTGGTTAATTGTAAGAGGGGAGGGGAGGGGACAAAATTAATTGCGGTGGTTTTTTGGGGGGAAATTTTGCGATTGCGTGGGAGTTGTTAGAAGACAAAGGTACATTATTACCTTTGCGGCTGCGAAAGGACGAGATTTGGTGTATGTAAACACAAGGATTTTTATGTAAACACTATGGTCTTTAATGTAAACAAAAAACCCCATAGTATAAACACGATCCTTTTTAACGTAAACACAAGCATATGCCGTTTTTATAATGAAATGAATTCAGATTTTGGATTAACTGCAAAATTGCTATTAGATTTCGTTGAAAATGTACAAGTTGAGAAGTAATTCAGATGCGACTGGAAAATGGACGAAAATTAATTACGACCGAAATTGGTTGGAATCGGCTGAAATCGCATTCTGACGGTTTCGCGGCCGAAGCGGGGATAATATTTGTTTGACGACGGACTTAGCAGTCCACTCGGATAATTTAATTATTTTTCAAGCTCGTACCTATTCGGCATTACCAATACAACTATTTTTACCGGTGAGATTCCTTTTCCACGGTAACAATTATTCGTTTTTTCCCGGACTGTTCTCAGAAAAAGTAACTTGTTCGACTTAACGCATCAAACAATTACGAGAACCCTTTTCCGTGGAATGAAAAATTAATAAAATTAAAGTGCGCTTCGCTCCCTCGTACTTCGCGCCAAACATAACGCCAACATTACCGCAATATACCGGAACCATTAACATTCTAAAATGCTTTTATCAATTAAACATCGGCAATGGGGAGAACGACTTTTTTCCTCGCGTCTTCCCCGTGGTACTTAATTTCAGTCACTTGTTTACGCACAATGTGCCCGAAAAACAATCCGCAATTGCCCATATTAAATGTCTTTCAAATTGTTCTAACAAAATGGCCAATAAAAATAATTATATATATGGCTGAAGGACGACTTCCATAATTAGCGAATTCCATGGCTTTGACTGTGTGTGCGCGCGCACGCGTGTGCGTATATTCATTGAGTTTATTTTGACAGGATATATATAGTTACATATATGTAGTTACAATGCAGAAATTATTATTACATACATAACCACGTTGAGTTCCTGCTAAGAGTCTTTGTCCCATATAAAGTGTGCACATAAACGGCGAAAAAACTCCGGCAAAATATGCTTGAAATGATTGCAGGCATTTATATTGTATGCATTTTTTTTGACAACTTTTAATGAGTTATTTATCAGATTTCGAAAATTTTCATCTAGATTGAATAAATTAAACAGACACGCGCATCGCGCCATCTAATGTTTCTTGATTAAAAAATTAAAGATAACCTATCAATATTCTGATAATAATTAAATTAAGTAGCTTAGATGAGAATGACTCATCATTTTGGAAGGATTTTCTTATTTGTTCTACGATGCGTGATCTTCGAGAATAAAAACTACAATTTTACCAGTGTGAAACTATTGATTAAGTAAATTAGTTTTAGTCATTTTATTACGTTATTAAGTAAAACAAGCGCGTTTACGTTTTAGTAAAACTAAACTGAAATTCGCTAGTTTTTTTTTATTTAATATTACTTGAAATTCTCAAGACTAACTAATTCTACTGATAACTCATTAGTTTTTTTTTTTTCGATTTAATAGCTATATATTTCTTATATTAGTTAGTAATATTTATTTTATTAATTTATTAGTAAATATTTTCCGACAAATAGCTTCTTAAAACGGTTTTCCAACTAGGGGAATACAAACACTTTAAAGTCACTATATTCATCTATTAAACTAGGTTACATACTTTATTGACAATAAATCATAGAATCTTTATTTCCCTTCCATACCAGAATTGCATCAATCTACTAAAAAAAACCAATTTAAATATATAATATATATTTATATACATATACATCTATCTACATTATATGACACCGTTTATCAAGAGCGTAATATTTGTTACTAGATTAGGCAGTAAACTTGTTCCAACGACTTATATGATTCGAAATTCTTCAACAGCCCCAATCATTTTTCCGCCTTTAATTCCGCCGCGTATAACTATCAAGATTTGTTATCATATCATTTCATTCTCCGCGCGGACGCGCGTGTATATATATATTCGCAAGATTAATGTAATTGGTCAAACGTCCAATTTTTCATTTCCTCGCTTTCCGAATGTTTTGTTTATAATGAGCGTGCGACGATAAAAGACACATCAAGCCGCAGTTATTAATAATTTACGGCAAATAAATTCCGCCACTTCCGGCAAACGTGGCGGCAATTATTTTGCCCGACGTCGCAGTGTTCGACTTTTGCCGCGAAAAGCATTTATGACGAACAAGAAAGCGCCATAAATTATTTCGTTTCGGGTGGCTTATGTGTAACAGTTGCATTGGAAAGTATCGCTAAGCCCGAATGAAATATTGTGAAATGAACATTATAAATTAGGACGTCGGCTACGCGCGAACAAGAATGTGTGGCTAATTTCTCTGGTGTTTAGATCGCGCGGATAATTTTGTTTCTCTCGCTTTTTTCTCCCCCCGCCCCCCCGAATCGTTCAATTCGGGCTTTATATATGCGCTAATGTTGCCGCCATTTATTATATCCCGCGGTTATTCGAGGTGAAACGGAATACGTAAGGTTGCAATTATTGCGCATTTTGAAACGAATATGGCTGCGCGCAATAAAACCGACGGTGCGATTGTTTCGGTTTAATTGGTACCGGATGCGAGCCGCTCGGCGAGAAAGTTGCGAAAATATGATCGATACTTTATTGACGGCCGGCCATCGGATAGTCGCGGTTCGCTCGAAATATGACCTTGAAATTATTTTACGATCGTGTCGAAGTAAATTTGATATTCGGTTGAATGAAAATGTACGACCTTGAAATACGTTACAAGACTTCTTCTTGCGACGAGCAACGTGCATTTTTTTCATTTCGCGTCGGTTCCGTTTCGTAAATCGATATTCACGCATGTTCGGGCCTCGCGTTAAACAATACAATTTATGGGTTGAATGAAAAATGTTTAAATGTTAGGAAATATTCAGCATGTTAACAATGGAGTTGAAGGTAACATGATTATGTAGTGTAACCACGTTCTTATCCTTACTAAGAATCCTCGACGGGTTCTTGTGCCAAATTCCTAACTAGAGCCTTAGATTATTTTCTTTTCAAGGAACAATGGCTACGTTCTAAAATTGATTGACAGTATTGTGCATAATTTTCTTTAGAGGTGCATTCTTATAAAACACTGATAGAACCATTAAAATTGTTATGAAAGCTCTTTCTTAACATCTGAAGAATAAATAAACAATATATATATATATATACATACACATATACGTATACATTAGTGTACGTGAAAAAAAAGGACTGGAACAATGTTAAATATATATTTTAAATTACGTTTTATACACATACACGTGGTTTTACTTTTCACGTTCATTAGCGAGGTAATTTTACTTTTTCTGTTGGCACAACTGTTATTCCGATTGATCTACCTAATCTATAACATCTGGAATAAGTATCTTATGTTACGTAAACTCATTGTATATGTGTACCATTAACGAAACAAAAAAATCCAATTTATTCGACTTCATTTACGAAAACTCTCAGAAGCCGGACAAAAATCGACATCGAGATAATATCAGACTAGAAACTTGCTACCATTTGAAAATTTCGACGCGGATAGCGACTGTCAGGACAAATGATCCAAACGATATTGGTAATAGGTGGGATAACCTGTCCTTCCCGTCAGTTTCTCCAGACAGCTACTTGACGTTCTCCCAACCTACCAAACGAGTTTTCGGTTCGACAGAGAAACGAATCTGAATATTATTTTGAGTCGACGAAAGGTACACGATTTATTCAGTGCCTATCAGTTAACTTAAAGCGAAGCGAAAATTACGTAATTCTGGATTATTATTACTTTTTTTCTCTTTCTCTCTCTCTCTCTCGCAAACTGGAGAAATGAATACAACCGCCGTAACGACACGCGAAGTTCAAACGCAATTGTTCGATCTAAATCGATGTATCGAACGATTGCGAGTGCGAATATTTTATGAAATTAATTTAGCAAAATCGGTTTCGAAATGTTGATTTATCGATTATTACGATTCGGTTATGGTTTGACATGCAAAAGGAAATGTAGCTTGTTTTCATTTGAAAATCGGTCGTTTTAGTTTATCCGTGTTAAATTGTGTATACATTGTTCCATTGGACGGTGCGTTGCAAAAAGCAAAATTTCAAACTGTCTTCTAGACATGAGTTTGATTACGTATTGCATGTCACATTCTTAACCACATAAATTGCACTATTAGTCAAGTCGGCATACCAACGGACTTTAAATAACTTACGTAGGCAAGATCGTAGATGAACATTGCGGAAAATCGTATTCGAATTGTGAGGCAATATTTTAGAATCATATTTTGAAAACGAGAAAATATTTGAATCGATCTTCAAGAATTTCGATTTTTCTGACGCGCAGTTGGTACGAGACCGATATAACGCTACGTAAAAATACGTTTTATTGTGGAAATTCAATTAAGAAATTAATTACAGAACTTGTAATTTTAATTGAATCTTAGTTATAGTGATTAAGTTAATTAATTAATTGGGCTTAATTGAACTATATAATATACGCTTTATTACTGGGCGTTTAATTGCTAAATTATAACCATTTGACACTGATCATAATATTTTGATAGAAGAGAAAATAACGTATATTACGATTTTTGCCGCCAACCTTATTAAATACAATGTCATTTTTCATAAATCCTTCAGTTTTATTGACGCTGCGAAAATGGTTCTGTTTTTCTCTCGGTTTGAAAAGGGAAAAGTTGAAGTCTCCGGATATCCATTATGTTACTACCGTTAATACAGTCTGCAAGATTTAGAGTATTTTAAAAATAGTTTGTCAATTAAAATAACTAACATTTGACGTCCATCCAAGTGATTTTCTCATTTCTGGAGAACATAATTGCTCAATAAAAGCAGCCATTTGTGATTAAAAAATCAACTTGGTTTGAGACAAAAAATCTCGCGTTTACTTTATTTTAAACCAAAACTAATCATATTCACCATCAAATACTCCCCTAGTAACATTTCACAAGTCGGTGGCTAGTTTTCTCAAAGAACTTGCCAGTTTTTGATAAGACTGTCTAGTCTAGATATATTTATAAAATACTAACAAGTTACTATCCAGATTTACCTGCTGTAAACTTCAAAAGTTTAATTCGACAAAAACTATCTAGGCGGTTAATAAAATTACTTTGAAGAAATTAGATTAGTAAAACTTGTGGAAAACGTGTAATAAACTATACATGATACGTATGCATTTTATTA
>JABFQC010001294.1:0-20081 GCA_022817085.1 Psilanteris sp. ZL-2020 | reverse complement strand
CAATAATACGCAGGTTGTTATAAAAATTTATCGCTTTTAACAGAACTATATATATGACTAATCTTGATTTTAGTTATATTAAAATTATATACGTTTCAAAATTAAGTTCAAAAGATTTACATTTAACCATTTAAACTTTTTAAATGGACTATTCATAATGAGAATTTCTTGGTTCAAAATTAAGTTGTGTAAACAGTGTCGAGATATGACATTCTACGAATGAAAGTAACGAAAACCAGATATGAAGCTAAAGAAACTACATCTAAAGTGAAATAAACAAGGTTTAGCCGTGGGCATTAGAAGTAAATGTATACATTATTTTTTTTTATTTTTTTGTGAAAACAAGATTTATTCTAATATGACACAAACAAAACAAATTCGCAAAATGTATATAAGCGTTGTTAATTAATCAATTAATCGAAATTAATATTAAAATTCGTTTGCGCTTTATGAAAATACAGATTAAAATTTCATACATTTTAGAACGATTGTTAATAGTTAAAAGAAAGCTTTTCAATAACGTTTTATACAAATATTATATATTTAAGAATTTATCAAATTCCAAATTTCAGAAATCTAATGAAACACTTTCTTAAATAAAACTCAAATAGTTATTGCAGATAATACATTATTATCTTATTTAAAAGGTAATCAAAAGGTGTTTTGCCAATACGAATGTTGCAGTAGGTATATAATTCAATTCTGCAACTTTGCGCTTGCAATCGAAAAGTTAAAATGTTTACATAAAATTCATGATTAACCGATAAAGGGTTAACAGTCAATAACTCGAAAGACATTTCTTGAAGTTTCATCTTAAAGACAGATTCTTTCCGCCTACATAATGTCACGAGTGGGTGTACACGAACTTTTCAGAGGAATTCACGCTCATCTATCCTTCGGTAAGGCTGTTACGCCAGAACAAAAGCCTCTTTCATGAATGACCAATTCAGTTATGTACAAACTATTGTATGTGAACCATTGAATATAAGCTCTTCAACAGCTAAACAATATTCATACCGTTCACCCCTTTCCCATGAATTATCACATTAAGACTTAAGATTTATAACATTAAGACGTATAGTTATAAGGTTTCTAACTATTGCATCTAAATTAATAAACATACTGTTTGTTCAAATGGATGATTCATTAATGTTGAAATCTTATGATTATGATTATGAAACGAAGGAATAAATAATCGGCAGACATATGCAATTAAATTATTATTTCAAGACAAGTATTTTTGCGTTATTCTATTATATTACTCGAAAATGTAAATTCAAATAAAATAAAAAAGTAATACGCAGTTTCCATATTGTATATTTGTTTCGTCATTCAATAAACGCCAGCAAGGTGATTACACGTGAAATATAACAAATATTTCGCAAGGTGAATTTATTGTTAAATGGTTTAAATCATTATTATATATTTAATCTTATAAATGCATTAATTGGAAATCAATTTCGCTTAACAAGTATCTGATCCATTCAACTGAGTGACAACTAAATAACCAACGGTTATACAAGAGAATTTGCTTTTTTACCGATGGATATATAAAATAATTCTTCAACTATTTTTTTTTTTTCAAGATTATTAAATACCTATATTTTGCTAATAATAAGTTCTGTCAGTTCTTGTCCAGAAAACTGTAATACGTGTTTATTATATCGAATATTTTAAATGGGTTCTCCTACCTGAATGATCCGGTTAATCATATCGAATTATTGTACGCTACAATGGAAGTAGATATAGAAGTTCTAATGCTACTTTTATATCCAAAAACAGAATCAATTGAACGGCAACTTGTTTGAAAAACAACACCAATATAAATCAAATTGCTTCGAGCGCGACAAATAGTGGCTTAGAAATGTTGTCCTTTTGTATTGTTCTACATAATTATGCAGATTTTGTCAATATAAAAAATTGTTTCCTACGAAACACCATTCCATAATTCCGAAACAAAAAATATGTCACCGGACACATAAAAAAAGTTCGAACAAGCTGAAATGAGTCACACTTAGATTGTGACATTAAAGCGTACGTACCCAAAGAAAAGGAAGATTTCTTTCTTTTATACCATTTCATTGATTTTTTAAATTTCTGTGTGCTTACAAATCTTCGACAGTTTGCGTCGAAGGTATCGGTTTTCATCCGCACGTGGGAATTATAATTACGTAATTGAACAGGGCGCCATTGTTCGTTCGTTTCATCGATCGATTCCTAATGATCGTTTCTACGTGACCGCCACGATGAGTCTGTATTAAGTCTCGGCGCTTTGTAATTTCGCTTCGTCAATATAGTCGAAGAGAGCGCGGAATAGCAAAATATGAACAAAAAAGTGGCGGCCCGATTTACTTGTTAGAATACAAATTAATCCGAACAATGAAGCTAAATCCTTTTCGAATCAGACGTAGAGACTATTATTTATTGAAGTGTGAATTACTTGACTGAATTGCGTAGAAATTCCTTGTTTCAATTTGAACATAATAGGTGTAAGACGTAATGGTATGTAATGCAGTGAGTGACTTTTAGTAAATTTGCATGTGTGTATAAATTTTCGTTAAAAGTCATTGTGCAAATCAAAGAATTTAAAAAGAAAGAAAAACAAAAAAAAATTAAGAATATTTAAAACAAATTCAACCCGTCAAAACTAAATTTTATATCATAGGAGGATCATTTTGTCCGTTTTACTTTTTGTCAATTAAAAGTAGAATATGAATTTTATAATCATTATGATAGATCATTAATTTTAAACTTCTTTTATACAGTAATCAGAATAATTAATAAAAATAATAATTTGTTAACAGAAATAAATTTATACTATCATTGATCAAATTTATTTCTGAATGATGAGGAAATAAGATAAATTTTACAAGTCAAATATGCAAATCATTGGGGATATTAATAAATTAGTATTTAAATTTAAATAATTTGGAACAGGTAAACACGGAAATTTGTTTCCTAAACGGTTGAATTATAATGTCGACTATGATACATATTCATAGCATAGTACTTACCGAGCAAGAGAAATAATGTCCAAATTATAATAAAAGATGACATAAATTAATCATATTTACACATGACTCATTAATTGTTTGAAAATAGTAAACCATAAGTATATTTTGATTTATCGTCTTGTCTGATATTATACATATAGTTTTATTAATGTTATTAAACTTTTTCACTCATTGCACTGTTCACAAAATCTTTACACGCAAACACCATGATCATTTACATATTATATACTAATTACAATAACTAAAAACCTATTTTTATTAGTCATTTTAAAATTATTTAAAGGATGTATCAAATTTACTATAAAGTATACGAGAGTAATATTTTCGGACCATATATTTTCATCATATTTGCAATATATCAATCATATAAATTACATATTATTAATACACAATCAAAGACAATATATTCTTTCGTTTAGAACAAATAGACAATACTTATTAAGTATAATGAAAAATATATAATAAACTTGCATGTGTTTCATACAATGTTACATCGTCCTAGTATATAATAAAAAATTAGCCATTTCCTTTTGGTTGGCCTTTACGTTATTAATTAACGCGTAAAAAAACATTACTTAAGGAATATATAAATTTAGGTAAGTTAATGTAATAAAACGTTTTTATTACAGAATAGCAATTTTACACAATGGCCTTTGCGGTCACGTAGATTGTTTTTGGTGGGTGTCACGTAACTGCTTACCGGTTACGTACAATAAGTTTAAAAAAGAAGCGAGAAATTAAGAACAAACGCAAGAAGAAGACGCTGTTCGCGACGAGAAGAAGAAAGAAGAAGCGAAATAGTTGACGAGAAAGTGCACTGAAAAGGATCAAGCAAGTCAATATAGCGTGGTTAATCTAACAGTTACGCTTGTCGGCACGAGCTCTTCGGTCACAGCTTCTTCACGCAAGATTCGCAATTATCTACCAATCAGTCGAATACGTCTACCTCCCACACTTTAGCTCATTTTTTCAATATATTTTTTCAAGACAGACGTTTTTTTCTTTATCCGAGCTGTAAATCTATTTTCATCTATTAGATCTGTATGAAATAGGTGGAACGTTCACAATGTTTTATAGAAACATCGATATTCCCATTCTCACGTAAATTATCTTGGTTAATGAACTTTGATACTAAGATGTTTAATCAGATCTTTAGTATTGAATGTTACTCGAGTATTTTATAAAATTATTGAGTATAATTATTCATAATTATTTTGAAATATTGTGGTACTAAATTATATTATATATATATATATATATATTATGCATAGTTGTTTCTATTTAGTTTTGTTATCACATTCGAAATAATAAATATATATTTAATAGTATTAATAATACAATATTTATATTACATATAACAGTTTTCAAAAATTTAAACTTCTTATTAAATCATATGATCTTTAATACAAAAAATACCACTAATAAGTGTCATCAATTTCGGACTATACATGCATACACTAATATTACGGTTATATATATATATTGATTTTAAATGTTATGTGCAATACTAAGAAAGTATTAATATTTCAACAATTACATGGGACTGAGTTAAGTATAATTACAGATCTTTTCATGTTAATACTTAACTCGGTATATGCTTTTTACAGCAGTTAATGGTACTTGTAATTTTAAACAGGTGGTGAAGATTCGAAATTACTACAATAAAAATAAAAATAACATATGACACTAAGGCTGTCATAGCTATATATACACATTATATTTTTGGTAAAAGTATATCTTTTTGTAATATTTTTCTATTTTAATAAATTTATATTTTTATTTATACATATAATAAAACTAATTTTTTATTTACATATAATAGAAACGTTTGTAATAGGTTATTTAAAAACATTTATTTGGTTAAAAAATTTAAATGCATTCACTTTTTCATGAAAATGTCACGAGTAAAATAGTTTGAACTATATTTACAAAGTGCTTAGTATTTATATATAATTATATACATAGTAAACATAATGATAATAATTTGAATGAAAAGTAGAAAGAAGTTCATGTAACACTACCCTAATTATGATTCAAATTAAATGACTCTCGTTGCAAATATCGAATGTTTCGATTAGTAAATTATTAGAATACAATACCACCATAAAAATATAAACAATTCTTTATATATTTCTAAAAGATTGTATATTTTTAAACAAAACTAAATATATTTATATATGCCATATTTATCGCTATCACATTTTAGCTACATTTAGTGTATATCGGTATTCAGATTCAGATCAGTGTGGTAGTTGAAATTTCAGAAAGTTAAAATTTCAGTAAAAATTATATATTTAATTTTTAATACACGTGCAGTATCGAAAATTAAATTTGTTCTAATAGAACATTCCTTACAATTACCATTATATTTATACAATAAATAATTATATTATTATCAATAATTTGGAATATACAAAATTCATGTAAAGCACCTATTTTATAAATACCTTTATAAATGACAATATATATTTGCAAGTAAAATTGTTAATTTAATTTTCACGAATACATTTAAGATCCTAATTATCCATAAAAAATATAATGTAAATTATAATTGCATAAACTAAAATGAATTATAATGAATTCTACTATTTGGTATATTATTAGAGCCAATAATTTAGTACATGCCTTCCCATGAGTAATTTATAATCAAAAATTTAATTATTATTTCTGAACAAAACATCATTAGATTTAAAAATGCACCAAACTATAGAAACATAATATATCAACCCAACTGTCACATATCAGAGTCAAACCATGTGGCTTTATAACTTTGTAAATGCATAACTTTAAAATAGGTGTGGTCATGTTACCCTTTCCTGAAAATGAAAAAAGTGCACAACAACGTAGCGCACCCGCAGACGTGTAAAAGCTGAATAAAACACCAACCATAAAACAACCTAATAATTAAGGTTCGATCCTTGTGAATCGTAAAAGTAACTAGAATACACTGGATGGTAGGTTTGCAGGTTAAAGAAGGGGGTCTGGTCGATCCAACGGACGCATTTTTTCATGGTTGTCTTCTTTTTTCCCCGACCCCGAAAGACGACCTCGAATTTTTTTTTCACGCTTGCAAATCTTCGGTCGGAAAACAGCCGTGGTAAATGTAAAATTGATTAATCATTTTTGAAATTCGTAATACTGGAAAATGCAAATTATTAATTATCTCATCGAAATGTTCACTTCCTCGCGTCACTTGGAACTCGGTGAATTTGCTTGCACTGTGCGCTAGCATCGGAATCCAAAACTGGTTTTTCGGTTCAACCAAGCAGAAAGACAAAATCTTAAAGTTCGCGAAACCGCCGCGTTCCAGCTCTTTCGCCGTCTTTCCTTCTCTTTCCGTCAATCCCATCCTTGTTTTACGGCCCTTTTTCATCTTCGTCCAACTTCCAGCTCTCTTCGTCTTGTTCATTTCTCTTTATTCCTCTTGCGAATACCCAGGACCCTTTGGATCTTACTGATCTAATCTTCGCCTGATTAACGATCATCGTAGACTCTAACAGGAGAAGGCATTACATACTTGGAGGGCAGTCTCTCGTCTCGAATTCTCGTCGACTGCTGAGTACTGTACAGGTATACAAGAAGATCCGTCTCTGGGGGTCGAACGTCTTCCAGATCTTTAGCTTCTAGCCACAATCTGGCTCCCTCCTTCTTCCTTCTCATTAACGATACATCGCCAATACAATTCTCGCGAAATAGCGACTCAGCGGTTCTCCGTTCACTTCATTTATGGATTAATTAACCACAAAGATAATAGTTGATTTACATACTTTTTATTCGTCTCAGATCCGGGAAGCTTAGAAATTAATTAGTACCATTTTTGATCATTAAAAGACCCCGATGTGATAGAATTGTGCTAATGAATTAATGATTTGTTATCGACCTTCAGCGCTAATTTAGTTGGAGCATTTGCAATGTCAACTTTACACTTGTTAGGATTATAATTGTTCTCCAAACTGGTACCAATATTCATATTAGTTACTAACTTCATACATTTATAAAAAATTTTAGCGTCTCAAATACTTTGGGATTAGGTTCGTTAAAATTTTTATCAGCTGACATATAGTCGACCAAAATACTAAGTATTAACTTATTGCGGTCTTGACATTTGCCCGCAAGTACAGAGGCTGTGCACTTACGACAAAATAAGTGGCGTACTAAAAAGACTCACGAGTGATTCGCAAAATGAGAGTGATGTTTCTAATTTACGTAGTTTTCTTGCGTTAGTAACATTAAATTCATTTATGGGATTACATAAAAAATGTTTGACATAAATTGCAGAAGAATATGTAATGTAATGAAATAAATTATTACAATGTTTTGATTGTAATTTAATTTTCAAGAAGATAATTTATTTTGTAATTAGCGAATTAAATAATAAATTGAATATGGTATTAAAAATAGTAAAGTCAATTAGTATTAATGAAAATATAATGAATACAAACTATTTAGCAAAAATTAGTAATATTAAACAAAACTAATTAATAATTAGTAAAAATATATTACTGTTATTGATTTATTTTCACAATTTTCGACAAAATTGTACAATTGTGCATTTGTAACCGTTGTTACAATTTGAAAAAATTCGTGAAAATGTCCATGTTTTAAAATTTACTATAGGGTCAAATTCCTTAACATTTTCCCATATAGTAACATGCCCCTTCTCTTCATTCGCGGCGTTTCATCTTTCTTCTTTCCAACACATTTATATTTAGACGCAGAACCGTATAATACTGCAGACCTGTCCAGACTACCTACTAGCAACACACACAGTTCTGCTATATCTCTACTAGAATCGCGTGGAGCATACATTTTACGATCGACCTCGAGGAATTATTGGACATGTCTCTTTTTCTCGAATTCGGTGTTGATATCATGCCGAATACCACCGTGGATTTAACGTACATTATCCTTGCCAGACGTATTTCGTTCATTAACAATCTCAATGCGCCCTAATTGATCGATATGTAATCTGAAATCCTCTCTAGTTCTTTCATTACAGTAATGAACAATAAAACTTAATGGAACTGTAATCAATTCGTCTTAAGATTGATCGTAATATAATTGATCTGACTGATTGTATAAAAATTGTATTCAAGCTAAAATGCATTACGTTTCACATAAGGATAGGTTTTAATGATCAGAAGAAATTTTGGAATTTTTCAAATTGTTCAAAGCGTCCAACTGAAGACATAGTGCATCATGACCATAAATGGAAAATTTGAAGTCAAAAGTAGTGGTTATTTGAAAACAAATTTTATTTCAGCGTTATCTTGATGACTTCGGATGGATTACTAAGGTAATTAACCATTTCTCTCAACGGGAGTAAGAAATTTACCACAATACTTGGAATGTTTGGATTGGAGAAGGCTTCAGAATGAGGAAGAGTACAAACTTCGAGGAAACTAATATTTAATGAGACCAAATGAGATTTATGTACAGTCTCAAGAGTTACGTGGGGTAACGCATAAACTTGTTGCGTTCACAAAAAATTGATGCTACAGCAATTTAGAACTCATTACTCGTTGTCTGGTGTAATTGGCGACCTGATGATCCTGTTAAAGCATGTCGCTGGTCGCGTAAATTCTTAAGGATTATCTTATGACGTAAATCCGAAACACATACGTATAGATCTACTAGAAGTAAGTTGTCTAATTTTACCAGCGATACTTTTTAATGCGCGAAATTTAAGCCAAACTTTACAACCTGCTACAATACATAATTTTGATTTATAAGAACATTTCTCCAAACTATCTTAAAGATATTTTTATTTTAATCAGTATTTCATCAAGTTATAAACTAAAAAGTATACTAAATAAGTATCAGTAAAAAATTGTATTGCATTGTACCGTATTTTCAGTTATCCACATTTTTGGATTCAATACGCGCGAATTTGCAGTTTCTTTTCGCAACAAATAATATATCGTTCAAACAAGAAAATAACGTAGCATGAAACAGAAAGTGTTCAGTTATTCATAACTACAAAAGATTAGTTTTCAAATTGCTTGAATATCGTGGAATAACGAAGAAAGCAGGCAGACCGCAGCAAGTTTAGTTGCTGCTTGATTGCAGTCACGCGAAATTTAACGTGCAGAAGAGAAGTTGGGAATAAAAAGACGGAGGAAGTGGAGGATTCTCTAGAAGAGAATAAGCGAAGCATAAGTTGAATAAGGGTAGAACATCAAAGTTGAAAACAGAGCAATGGATGTTGATCCGCGGCTTTATGCGGCTTGCTCTCACTTTTGAAGCAATACCCATAGGAGCCTATAGATATTGAACCGATACAGATAAGCGGAGATAGGTATAATGACGTTCGTTCAAGTACGTTCGGTCTCGTTCGGCTGTATGGATTCAACGTGACTGTTTGAGAATACGGCGATGCTATCGTGACCCCCCGTTGGGTTCTGTGATGTATCGTTCTCGCTTACCCCGTCGTTTTGCTGGCTGGCGTTCAACCCTTGGCATCTTGCCATTACAATTAATACCACTGGGCACTCAATTTTGCCGTGGCCGTAGGTCAACGTAAACTTGCATTTATTCAAAAAATGATATACCCAACCAAGACTACTTTTATTTCCGGCTGCGGATAATGTATCGTGTGAAAAATGTTTATTAATTTGCAATCGCTTGACACACACGCGAGCGCTTTTTAATTAGCCGTATTGACAAATGATTTTAAACTATTTGCTACTTGATTGATAGATATATGCATTGGGATAATTATTATGTGGTTGAAGAAAATCAAAGACATTATTCTTGTATGAAATTATTAATAAACGGCATAATACCTGATGATGGTTATTAATTATAGACTTAATCATTTGTACGATTTTATTTATACTTAGTGGGGCTTAAGTACAAGATGCGAAAATATTCGAACTTTCTCTTGAACCTGTATTTGTGAATGTGGTGATTTTAATCTGGTCTACCTTGTACCACTGTCAATTTTTGACTGGATGAGATTTCTTTGTTCATGTTTCGACCTGTTTGATTGCAAAACAGATTTCATATTTGCTTACAAATAATAACTGCTTCAATATATAATTTCAATTGTATTAAAAGTGACGTGTTTAATTTGTATCTTGTGTTATTAAATAATTTAGGAGGTTTGTATTATTGCTTATTATTTCTGTAAAATTATTCAAATATTTGATATTTGTTTAAATAATTAAATGAATTAGTGTAAATATATTTATTTATAGGATGCTGGATGCAAAAAGGAACTTCCACCAACGGGACACCTGCACTTAAAAAACTGAGCGGTAACCATTACCATTTAAATGGTAAACTTTACCATTTGAAATAATACAATCTTTTCAATTATAAATTGTATAAATTTGGAGCAATGAGATTATCCATTTATAGGATATGAAAATGTCGAATATATTATAGTGAATTACTGAGAGTTTAATGTGTATTAAATTGACGATATAATTTTCATTATAATTTTAGCTATGTAACATATTGTAATAAGTACTTAATATATTACCATTTAAATTGTACCATTTAGTTTTCTCAATGTAGACACAGAGTTGAGTGTTAACATTATAATTCTTCGGAAGGGACCGTGACAGTCGTACACTGGCTTTTACTTTAATGTGGCGGTGCCAGAATAATTTGTTTTAAAAATTCATACAGGGGCCCATGACCGTATTTCACTGATCCGTTCTCAAATGTACCATTAATCAATGTGTCCGGTTGGGATAGTTATCGAAAGCGTCACTTGTGTTAAATTTAACATTAATTAATGCAAATGGGAAACAAGATGTTTATCTTGGATCGAATGTTAATTTAGTCATAATCATGTATGCATATATCTAATATATATTATATAATGCATAACATACAAAATTTGTGTGACATCAACATTTTTAATAAATAAAAAACCACAACATCAGTATACATAATTTTCCTATAAAGCAATTTTTAGAAAACGGACCGAATCGTCCTTTTTTAAGGGTCCATCCAAAAATCCTTTTTGGCAAACATTGGATTTCATATTTATACATTGGAAAGCATAAATAATATACTCATAAAGTGTACAGTACCTTTATAATAATCTATATATTTGGTAATATTTATTACAAATAAATCTATTAAAATAATACCCAAATGCAAAATTAAAAATCTACCAATTAAAGTGATCTTTATCCCCTAATTTAATCATAATACTATCAATTAAAAATCCTCAAATCCTAACGGTAGATTTCTGAAATAGCTCGAATTAACGAGCCAACAGTTATTTCACGAACAAAAATCGGTCTCCGGTATCGCCAATGCTCGACAGTCGTCGAGATATCGGATGGATATCTCGCTTAGATATCCATTGTTCGTTTCTATTAATATTAGCAAGACATCGTCAGCCATATAAAAACCATATAAAAAAGCGTATAGCGAGGATTGAAGCGTTCTTGAAACGTCCCTGAAGCATTTCGAAAGCCCAGTGAATGGGCTGGTATTCTTACAGGTTTAACTGCAGGTTCATTTCAAAAATGCGTGACAATATTTTACATAATGCAGTATGGTATTAAGCTGCGGATGAATCGGTCAAAGTCAAGCATTATTCAAAAGCATTTTTCGCACTTGGCTTAATTGTTACGAATACAACCTTGACGGCATTTTCTCTCGCGTAAACCTTAATTGTTATGGCCATTAATACGCGCATCAACATCCATCTCTTTATAATATACCTTGTCAAATGCCGTACACAGTGTCGCGAGTGGCATTGCGGCATTTTGAAACACCAATCTGGCACAAGTCATGGATGAACAAGTCCGCTAAAAACCACCATTTCTTTAGAGTTCCGATTCATTGCCGATTTCTTAGGCACAGGCGATGATAATTGCGTATACCTTATTACACGTCATCAAAGTCGAACTGATCCGTCTCTCTTGGAGCACGTGAACCGGCATGACTCAATGAATTTGTTCCGCGTTCAAGTCACGTCCCATGTCACCGCATGTTTTCGGCAGAATTTTTTTCGCATTAAATCAATGTACAAATATTTTAAGCTCGGATCTGATTGCCTGCCGAAGAAAAAAAATGTAATTAAAACTAATTCTTATAAATTGAAAAGGTTCTGATTTTTGAGGAACGTGTACGTTGAACTGTATAAAAAATATAATGCCTCTTGGTCAATGTAGTAGAAATTCAATTTTTCCATTTTTCATTGGATGCGTGCATGTAATGTTCGCTCACCGTCAAACAAAAATTGGCGTGCGGTACATCACCGGGAAAATACTATTTTAATGTAACTATATGTATATATATTTATATACGTATTTGAACAGTTGCGTTTGAACAGTTTGACATTTTCTTAGGAACATTCGATATGTTTATAGTAATTATTTACTAGAATATTTATTACCAAACTAATTTTTATTGGTCATATTTAGTTTACAACAATAGTATAATACAAATGTTACAAAGATATAATTACAATTAATACAAACAATTTAATGATTAACTACATTATAAATTAAGTTTGAAATTTCAGGTGTTTATATATCTTAAAATCCATCGAAAAATATTATAAAAACAAGGGAGCAAACAACAATACTAATTAAATCATTTATTTAATTATTATCTTAGTAGATGGAAAAACATTATTAATAATATAATATTATACTATGAATTATTAGAAATAAGTATTATTTTATTAGGTTTCAATAAAATGTTGTAACATAAAATATAGTATGTTTATTTAGTTTTAAAGTATCATTTAGTCCAGGGTTTTATATACTCCGAGATACTATAAGTGCAACCCTTACCGAAAATACTCTCAATGTTTAACTATATACTCAACTTGAGCATCATTTCGTACGCTGAAGTTGAGTTTTTATGTTAAACATTAAGAGTATTTTCGGTAAGGAAAACTGCGTGGATTATTTTCTAACATATAAATTCTTTTTAAACATAAATGAAAATTTGCTCCATATGCAATTATTCAGATCATTACAAATTTTAAAATTCAGTGCTAAACCGTTCAGCTTACAAACGAAACTAACAAAGATAACTATTATATTTTTCAAATATCCAATTATCCAATAAAAATGTCCCATCCCGATTATCTGAATGAAGAATTCATTGCACGAGTAAGCCTATTGAGTTAATAAATACATCTGAATATCAAAATATCTAACAATCGTATTAATCAAACCCACTATTCCGCCTTTCAATTATATTAATAATAAATTTTTCGCTTCGCCGATAACTTTTATCAAATATATATTCCCATTAAATTTATCACTCCTTCCATAAAAGTGTCTAAGCTCAAGCATTCATAACGTTTTAATTACATCGATACCATATCAAACTCTAACAAAAAGAAGTATCTAAAATCGGCGATACATCTATTTCCACTTCCTTCGAACAAATCATCGCGGCGATATCCTTCGAACTGTGAAATCTCGTAATGAAACGTTGATTCAGCAAAGAAAAGCGACGGACTGAAAAAACGCCAAAACGAAATACAAGTGTCCGTACTTCAATTACAACGCGATAACGACATTATATGAGCAGAGAAGATCCAATCAGCGAATGATAGCGAATCACCGAAGACGGAGTTGCGGGCATGCGCAGGCCCGTATCTAATCACCGGTTTAACGCTTTTTATTTCGACACCTAAATGCTCGCTTTTTTAACGCCACTCTCGCAATAGTCAACGCGCTTCTCGCATCTACTACCAGGCTTTGCGTCTATCCTTCCTTTTCTCCGTTCACCGGATCATTTTCCCACAGCCGCCGGCATCCTTCGGCTATTACCTTCAGCTCGAACTGGCTCAAAGGCATCGCGCTGGGGCCATCGCCTGCCGAGATCTCGTTCCACTTTTCGCGATTTCGCACGAAATTACCGAAACGGCTCCCTATAACTCCAGTAATCTTGCATAGTCACAATGCTGACGACTAATTATCATTGATTTCTAGCGGAGAGTAGCTCGAATTTGCTGCACGCACGACATCTGTACTCAATAACTCGAGCTCTTGTTGTACATTTCTTTCGCTTTTTTTTGCGCTTTCTTTCTTTGCTTCCTTCTTTTATGCCCTTTTACAGCTGATAATATTATGGGCGGTAGACAAAATTTAAAAGGATCCGCGAACCGATTTCAGGTGGGATGACACCGATTTTACGATCAGCCTTGTGCACGGAGAAAAATATTCCATTAAAAATTACTGAAGGTTCAGTAAATATTATTAAAAACACAGTAACTTACGGTCAAAACAAAAATTCAGTCAGAAATTACCGAACTGTCACTGTAAACATTGATGAATTTTCAGTATATATTTACAAACATTCATCAATGTTTACTCAAAAGTTCGGTAATTTCTAACTGAAATTTTGTTTTGTCCGTAAGTTACTGTGTTTTTAATATTTACATAGATTTCAGTCATTTTTAATGGAACATGTTTTTGCGTGTGACCACGAAAATAATCCCCGAAAAATTCGAAGGCGAGTAATGTTGGGGAGGGGTTGAATTCAGTGGTCTATGATGCTTTCGTTATCAAGTTTGGTTGGTTGTCGTTCGTTCATAGACAATTCGTACACGTATTAGAATGACGCCGCACCGTAAACTGCCGGAGAACGCGAGGTATTTCTGTCGGGCACACTTTCGAGCGCGTTGTTTGCCGCTTCTATGTGCGAACGTCATCTTTAAATATAGCAAATATGCTCGTTGATACTAAGGTTCCTGATGTAGAACACACGGAATGGACAAATAACTGCGATTAAATCGCGACTCAAAGATGTCTTGTATGTGTAATCTATCCACTTATCGTTTAATCATCACTCAGCATTTCCTTCGCTGAACCCCGCGGCGACTTCCAGGATGTAATTGATATATTGATATCATTACTACTGTATATTGTTGTCAGGACTTTCTTGTCTTTAATGAATGGAAAAATGAAGCCGCTTTTTGGTTGTTCATCATAATTATTTTTATGTTTGATTGTCACTGAGGAAAATGAAACCTTTTACCTGACACTGAAAATAATCCGTTTGTTGTTGATTCAAAAGCATAATAATATATACTTTTTTTTAAATAAATTTATAGGGACTTAGGAGATATATATTTTGACAATTTGTTATTATGAAATAATTGTATTACAAGTTTAGTTCATACATTATACTAATAATTTATTAAATTATTTTGGACAACAAATAATTTGTACTGAAGCAAATAATAATAACATTTATTATATTGGAAAATTTTAACAATGTTTTACAAATTATGGTACAGTATAGCTTAAATAAGAAAGAAAATACTATGCTTATTAGTTACTTTTTTGTACAGAAATTTATGAAACGAAGTTGAAATTTGCTTCCACCAGGATCAGTTTGGTTTATTTTATAGTAAAATTTCAATTATATTTGTTTCCGTGCCTGTAAATACGTGTACATAGGATTTTAGTATGAAAAATTCTTTATTAAAGCCAAAAATAGGAAAATTCTAAAACTAAACAATATTTTTCATAAAACCGCATACAATTTTTTCTTAACATTGACATCATTTACTTCAATTTATTGTACACCGAAATTCCATTACAAAACAGTAATTCTGCGCAAATGTTCGACTCTATAATCTTATCTCGGTGTTCGCCATTTGTTAGTTATTTACTTTTAGCGCAAAATTTATAAACCATATACCTAATAAAACGAAAAGAATATTAATAGATTAAAACGGCCTGTCATTTTGAATTAAACAAATAGTATAAGTAATTACAAAGCATCGCCCAAAAAACCCTATGAATTATAAGTTTGAATTTTGCATTACTTAAATATTATCACTAAAATGATACAGATCGATCAACATTTGAAAGCATCTGCCATTTATAAATATCACCATAAGCTATACTTAATACTATACACTATCTACAATATATAGCTATATATAATACTGTCGTAGACCTTTAACTAATTTTGCCAGATTTAATCATGCTTTACATCGATTTAACTTTACATCACCCTACATTAAAAAAATAATCTTACAAATTTCACCAAACGAGATAATAAAAGCAGGAAAAGTGAGCAAAAATGTAAATAAACATTACACGATATCGTAGTTTTTATCATTTTTTAGTAATATCTGACATATTTTTAGAATTTCCTAACCATAATTAATCAAATTATTTTCATTTTTGCCCATTTTTCCTCCTTTTATTATCCAGTTTCGTAAATTTTGTAAAATTATTTTCTTCAGTGTATACTTCTACAAAAACCATGCAAGCCGATACAGCTCGCTACCGATAGATCACAAATCCGATCGTTCATCACGAACGCATAACCTCAAACTTCTCCAATTCTCTCGCTTCCCGGTCGAAACCCCGACCAATAAGAGCAGCCGCGCACGGGCGCATTTTCCGCTCAGAATGATCCCGAAACAACCACCCCCGCGCGCGGGGCCGATTTAACGATCGCATCGATCGCGACTCGACGTCGTGCCGAAATCGTACTCCACGAAACGGCCAATAGCAGACTCGCACCCCAGGATCAGGGTGGTTTCGCAACAGCGCGGCTCCGGTGCGGCGTTGCCTTCCACGCGATTGCTACTTAAGTGCGCTATAATAGCTGGACCGGCTCACGGCAAGAGGAGCCCAGAAATCTTAAGAAACGTACGGGCTTGCCACGAACGGGCCCGCTGCCTCGATATCCGCGCGATCCGTGGATAGCCGTTGGGCCTTTCACTGCAGGCCCTGCGGGCTACGGGTCGCGACCTCGCCGCAGTCCACTCCCTCTTACCTTCCAAATTTTTTCCTTCGGCCTTTCCCCTCGCCCCCCTCCCCGTAGCCCTATTCCCCACCGCGTCCTCTCGCTCTCCTCCTTCGTACTCTTCCTCGTGGCTGCATCCTCGTCCGTTGCTCGGCCGCGCATTTTTCCTTCGCCCAAGCCGCGCTCCTTCGCCGCCTCATTCACTCCGAACCCAAGTCCGCCTCACGATGCTCGTTACACTTAAAGCATTATATGCCTCGGGATCCACGAGTTCCCGCGGGCTCTGTCCCGTCCGACGATATCACGCTCGCGGCGGCCCCTTCGTGTAACGACCTCTTCCGATTGGAACGATTTAATCGACGTGAAACACAAATACGCGCGTATATGCGCGTGAGCTCGTTCACGCCGGTGCAATGACATTGAAGCGCGCGCTTCCAGGTACACAGAAGGCTGCCGCAGATTTAGATAATGATTCGCGGACGTACGTGTATTTAAATAACTGTTTCACTCGTTACGGCGCCGATACGAAAACCGGAGCCGAACTTTTCTCCCGTCCGACCATACAGCCGGGCATTTTCTGCTCGCAGCGCGGGTTATTTACCGTCGTACGTACAGGCAGAAGATATCCGCCGGACGGCGCGATTCGCTGCGATGCGTGCAGGGAAACCGCGGCGAATGTTAATTCGCCCGACGCAATAACGGAATCGAGGCGGTTAATTAAGTTTGACGGGCGACGAGAATGTTACGACGCGCGCGCGCGCGCGTAGGGTCCTTGCGGCGCGGAGAAAAGCGCGAGTTCGTGGTTCTCGGTCGCGCGCGATTTGGTCCCAAAATCTGTCCGCGTTTCGGCGCCACGCGCGGTTTCGGATGTATCGCGCGTGTGTATGGTCGTCGTCGCGAAAAGTTGAACTCAGCGTGAGGATGTAGTAGCGGGTCTGGTCAACAGTCTTGAGGGAATTAACGTTTGTTTATGATCATTGAGCAACAGTTCGGACACATTGGACGTTAATTGGTGCTTTTTAAGTGCGTTTCGAACTTGCGCGCGAGATTTCATAAATCCGGTGTTTTATCGGCGCGCTCCCGGCGGGCGGATTAAGTGCGTTTTTATTTTGGCTCGGTTAGTTCGAGTCGGCTTAATTTGCGGCTGATTAGGTGCCCGCGCGGAATAACAAATTGTCATTAAAAAATTAACGCCTGCCGAATGACCGGTAATTGGCGCGGTTGGGGCATTTTTCGACGATTCGTTTGGATGCGGTATTGGCGCACGGGATTAAACGGCGGTGATTTATAGCAGACAGTTCGGACGTTTCTAGTACAGAAGGATGGTTAGTTTGGTGGGGGTTGCCGGAAAATATGCAAGGCTGTTCATATGTATCATCGTGGGACGTGTCTGATCGGAAATTATATGTTAATTAATATTGTATAAGGCGGTGTACTTATGTTAGAATGGTTGACGTTGGAAACGTACGTTAAATATGTTTTATTGCATAACTTTAATTTAATTAACAAAAATAACTGAACGAATGAGTTATTGAAAAGGAAATTATGTATTTATGGGATATTACACGTTTTATTTCCATTTAAACTATATGATTTGATTTCAATTAATACACGAATTGTTCTGTATCTGTACATTGCGTAAAAACGTTATTCTTACAAGTTATTATTAGATTATACGTTATAATATAATATAAATTATATGTATATTCATGTATATACCTATCATGTGAATTCACACCTTAAAAATTGTTTGTTTAAAATTCATAACATGATTTTATAAACATTCGTAAAATAAGTTTATCTGTTCAAATAAGTTATGAATAATTCTAACGCTGTTGGCTGTTTCGTTGCCATCAAATATAAGAAACCGTTAATAATACGTGGTATTATTCATATGGTAAAATGATAAAAAGTCGTATTGTTTCGTGATGGTACGTTCGTATTAATCAATATGAAATTGTTTTTGTAAAACAATAATTATATATATGTATGCATTTTCAAACAACATTTTAGCGTTAACTCACTTTTAACTCAATTACCGAGGATATAATAATAATAAAAAAATACAGCAATTTATGAAGTTTAGAAGTGTATTAAATGTTTCGTACATTATTTTTCCACCTGTGCTCCAAAGGAAACCATTGTTACATGATACATGGTTTTACTACAGAGCCCGTAATTTGGTGCAATACTGCGATGAACGAATGTAGATGCGAATACCGCCATTGTAAATAGCCCTAGCATTATGTTAAAGATACTAATGAATAACAGTTGGACACGCAATCAGTTTATTTTCTTCGTTTATCGTTAGTTCAGCAAACAATTTCCAAGAAAAATACTTGAACGTTTTTAAATAAAGAATTAAAAAATTTAAAACAATAATTAATTCTATTACAGCCGTATTGTTAAAAACAAAGCAATGTATCACTTTATCATGAACTTATGCCATGCGTAGCTTCAATCACAAAAAAAATATTAAAAGTGAATTTAAGTAGAATAAAATCCAAACAAAAAATCCTCTGCAAATATAATTTTTTTTTAAAAAAACATTTTTTGTATTTTCATTTTAAATTTGTTATTAAGTCGAAACATTATTTTGATCCTGAAAATTAGTTTCAAATTTGGAGATGATAGTTGTACACGCACAGAAATGATATAGAAAGTAAAGAAAGTATTTTGTTAAGTATATTTTGTCAATTTGTATGTGAAGTATATGAGTTGAATAACATATTTTGTAAATATTTACACTTTTACCGAAACGTTTAATATGTTTTTCTAAAATTAGTGTGTTGATTAAAATAAAAAACACCAACAAAATGATCGAAATTCATATTTGTTGATCTAACAAAACTCTTTGTTTAGTTAAATAACAACAAAACTCTTTTGTTGAATAAAACAAAATTTGTTTGTCTCTACAAAATATTTCTGTGTGCGTATATAAGGTTTTATGAATTAATATAAACTCCGACTTAAATCTCGAAATCTCAAAAATTTCCCGTCTTGGTTTGAAAAGTTTTTTGAAAAATTTGAAAAGAATTAGCGCAAGCAAATTGAGAAAAAATTTAAGAACGAAAAAATATCATATACACGCAAAACATTATTATATATACTTATAATGATCAAATCTACACAAAACAATAATAAAAATTATTATAACAAATAAAAAAATCAAAACATAATATTACAGTTTCCACTTATGACTATACATAAAATAGTTATGTTATATTTATCCAATTGGGATAGAATCTGCAGAAGTTTAATGTTGTATATCAGGCAACATTATTTAATGTAAAGCTAATCAGAACTTTGAAGTTAATTATTTTTTTTATAATATAGAATGTTAATAGCAATTCCCCACCAATAAGC
>JABFQC010001293.1:0-20084 GCA_022817085.1 Psilanteris sp. ZL-2020 | reverse complement strand
GCCATTAGGTTGGTACGTTGTTGGGTAGGCAGGTCTCGCATAAGCGGGATGTGAATAATTGGAATAAATACCTAGATTTTAACAAACATTATTCTGAATTTTTAAAACATTATTTCTTATACCTGCCTATATTGTTTATTGATTATTACATTAAAATATAAACTGAAATCGTTATCATTATCCCACAAGAGCATTACATTTAATAAAAACTGCTTATACTATTGTAATACTACTTATAATTACCCAATAAATTTACCATTATACTATTAAATAATTTCATTTCTTTTAAATTACTTAAAAAATGATGTTTACATTTATGAAACAAAACTTTAATGCTGTAAAAATAAAATGATTAATCTAAAGTTATATAGCTTATAATATATTATTATTGAAAATATTCAATAATATGCATCACTTAAAACAAAACTGAAACTATAAAGTATGGTTGTTAATCACTCAATTTTTTAAGTCATGATTGTGCGCAGTTACTATAACTTTATATTTTAATAATTGCAAAATCTGGTAAGTTAAATATTGAATTCAGAAATATTTTATACCTGTAGTAGGTCGAAGTGCTGGGAAATGACCTTGAGGTAGATATGCCACCTGTGAGTGAGACGGTGGTACCGGAATTTTTACACAATGTTGCATACTTGGTGGAGTGTTTTTAGGCCGCATCAGAAGTCCCTTACTTTTTCGACGTTGATATTCTGCAACAGTAATTGCCTCAGGCTGCCACTCACAATTAATAGCTGCCTCAGGCTGCCAATCACAATTAATTATCGCTGAAGATGCTACAACTGAATGTAATGGTGCTGAGTTTATATGTTCAGAAGAAGCAATTGCATCAACATTGCTTGTCTGATTATTATTATTTTTATGTCGTAACACATGACTTGCTTGGTTTTTTCTGCGTTGCCATTCAGTACCAGAAAAAGATGTTTCTGGTTGCCAGTCTCGATTCACAGTTGTATTGGAACCACCAATTGAGTGTAATGAAGTACTCCCAATGTGCTCGGATACAGGTGGTGCACCTGCAGAATCACTACCACCTACTCCTCCGGACCATGTCACAGCTGGTGGTGTTTCTGGAGGAGATCGACTACCACTACTTTCAGAGCTGCTACTTTGAGAATAATTTCGAGTACTGTCTGAATCCAACTTCAACGAATTTATATTAACACAGTATTGTGGATTGCACCTAAAAATTTATAAGAAATCATAGAAAATATATTTGACAAAACATGATGATAAAATATAAATAAATAATTATTATAAATTTAAATATATTATAAAATATGTCTTAGCTAGAATAATTTCTAACAT
The DNA here is from genome assembly GCA_022817085.1 of Psilanteris sp. ZL-2020. Lineage (NCBI taxonomy): Eukaryota > Metazoa > Arthropoda > Insecta > Hymenoptera > Scelionidae > Psilanteris > Psilanteris sp. ZL-2020. The sequence goes on along the minus strand of JABFQC010001293.1, from coordinate 18,758 downwards.
ATATTATTTATAATTACTTTATTTGGTTAATACATTAACTGCTTATAAATTCATTATGTTTAAAAATGAACTTATTCATATTATAAGTAAAGAGTATATTCTTTCTAGTTCTAGCTTTTGCTTTTCGAAACATTTATTTTCTCAATAATAATTAATAATTCATTATTTTATTTTAAGATTAAATATTGTGTTAAATACTAAATATTTGTGTTGGTACTATTAATATAATCATTAAAACATGACCATATTATCTCCTCGTTAAGCTGATGGAAAAAATCTAGTGATACTTATCTGTCCTCTAAACTTTCCCAAAACATTACTCATTCGCTTATAAAATGCATTCACTGTCATTTTTTAATAAAATATATTATCCATTTATAAATATTGATCATGGATGTGTATATAAGAAACAATTACCGACCAAAGCAGATTGACTAGGGGGATTACATATTACTCTTTAAATTGACAGTATAGCATGGTTGCACGGTAAACAATAAAATGGCATGGTGAGGTTTTAATTTATTCCAACATTCTTAAATAGCATAAAATCAATATAAAAGAAATATAATAAGTTTATGATTTTTATTACGCATATTTTTAATATAACCTAATTATAAACATTTATCAAATAAATTTATTTGATATAATAAAACAATAATTACTTTATACTTATTACTTATTTAATATATTTATAATATTTAAAGTATATGGTTATTTATTTTACAAACTGCCAAATTTAATAAAATAATTTTTTATTTAAATATTTTTTAAAGAATAATAATTCTAAATCTTGATTTACTAATCTACTCTGAAAAAATGTATCGATCTATCAAATCAAAACTACAACAATTTTTGTACTTTACAATCTTAACAATCTTGACTATATTCATATTTCTTTATGAACAACTAATAAATTTTATCTTATTTTATGTTTCTGTAAATGATTTATCCCATTAATCTTATCAAATAAATAAATAAATATTAGAATTAAATTAAAAATCATGTTACCTCGAAAACCGACTTTGTGCTCCTGCTACTGGAAATGTTAGACACGTATAGCAAGTACCAGTTTGTGGCGCATAAATGGGAGGTGGTGGTGCCGGGTACATTTGCATGTGTTCCAATGATGGCATTGGTGCATAGCGTCTTATATTTGCTATAGTATGACTATTTTGCATTGTTTGATGCTCAGGTAATAGCATAGATTTATTATTTGTATTTCCACTGTCATTTGGAGTATCAGCTACTGACACAATCTATAACATTTATTGAATAATTATTTTTTTAATAATATTAATTTTTGTAACATCCATATAATAATATGTATATATTAAAATTATAAGTAAAAAAATATAGGTATACAATTTCTCAAATGATAAAAAGTTAATAATGTTTATATAAAAAATATAAATATCAAAAATAAATGTTTACCTCACTATCTATAGAATCTGCAGCAGAATGACTTCCACTGTTGCTACTTTCGGTCTTTTTATCAATGGACGACGAAGATTGATTTAAACCATTAGTAGTTTGACTTTTCAGAATATTACGCAACTGTCCAACTGCATTTGGAGGTAACCCTATTTCTCTTAAATCTTTATCGCTCATTCTTCTAATCTAATATGCATTAATTAATATTTTATTAGAAAAATGGTTCATGTATAATAAACAAAATTAATAAATACCTTATTTAAAAGAAACTTTATAAAATAACGTAATACAAAATAAATGGCAATTAAATAATATTAATTTACTAATATTTCTTGATACACTGAAAAAATGAATTGTTGTTTAACAGTCTGCACTGTACAGTCTGAACTGTAAAAAAATAGATGTCTGAAAAAAGTAATAGGCCTTTAAAAATAAAACAAAATAAGTCTGGATTATTGCAACAACATGCCAAATGATTAATTCTTATTTTTTTAAGAATAATATTAATAAGTAAAATAAAATAATATATATAAAAATTAATTTATAACCTTAAAATGTAAGAATTATAATAGTGTCGACTGTATAGTCCAGAACAATACATTTTTACAATCCAAGACTGTTGTCAGAACAGTCTCTTAATCCAACAGTAAATTTTTCTCAGTGTAATATTTGGAAATTATTTAATTTAAACTATAAGAAATAAAATTATTAGAATTTAATTACAAAACTTTGAAATTAAAAAGTGAATATATCTGAAAATGCATAGCAAAATATATTTTGATTTATACATATAATAAATACAATTATATGAATATAATATCAGTAGTAAATGGTCAAAAATATTTACCAATACACCAAATATATAAACTTAAAAATTTAATTTTACGATATTTATACTAATGTTTTTTTTTACTTAATAATTAATTATATTATTTTACTAAATCATTATATTAATTGTCTTATAACTATAAGATACCTCATCATAAGAGAAATTTTGAAGATTTCCCTTAAAATTAGGCATTTCTTTGCCAAGAGTTTCACGAAGTAAATCTGTTGAAGAAGATGGCCTGAGTCGTGGTGGAGGTGGGGGTTGTTTTGTTGTTGATGCTCCAGTATTGAGTGTTGTATCAGTACTATTCTGACGATTAAAGGTAGCGCTACTTGTAATAGGTTGCGATTGCAATAATGACTGCGGTGTCAAAGGCAACAGCGGCGGTTGACTAGGGAGTGTTCTATTAGCACTGATGGTAGGCAAAGGTGGCAGAGAAGATACTGCTGTTGTCGTCGTTGAAATGGGTGCTGTTGTTGTAATTGCAGTTGAACTTGGTTGTGATACAGACGCAGATGTTCGTGTAGTCTGCATGCTATTCCGTCTTCCCATCGGAGAATTACTTCTACTAGGTGACCGGGACTGGGATGGTGATGACTGACGACTGACTAGGGGCGATGCAGGGAAAGTCATAGCGTCGCTGGCATGATACATAAATTGATTTCCCATCATCACTTGTCCTGTCCATGGTTGAATATGATTCATAGATGGAAAGCCCATATGATAATAATGACCACCAACTCCTGCACCTATAGACATCTGTTCTGGCGAAGGCATACATATTCCAGATGGAGGCAAACTTAATCCTGGTGGCATCGCAGTCATTATATTATTACTCCGCATGGACATATCACCTTTATAAATAACAATAATAATAAAATAAATAATATATTTATATATATTAAACAATCAAATTATTTTCATTATTATTATAAAAAAGTTGGTTCTGAATTGAATAAATAAATATATTTATTATATTTATATAAAAATATTATATAAAAAAATATAAATTATATAAAATTATATTAGTTATAATTTTTTATTGAAATGTTACTGTAAAATTTAAATATTGTTAAATTAAAATATAAAAATTATATATAAAACATTAAAATTGTAACCAATAAAAATATCTATTTAATTTTAAAAAAAAATCTATTTTATAATTATATATTTTTATATATAATTATACATACATATTACATAAAAATCTTACTTACATAGTTTATACTCTATGATCAATAATTCTCAGTTATATTTCGAAGATTATATTCACCACATTAAATATATTTAATATTTATATTATATTTATTGTTAAATAAATACATTTATATTAAACAAATAATAATTACACAATACATTTATAATAAAATTAAATAGTATTTAATAATAGTAATATTATTTATTATTATTAATAAAAGTTTAATTATCCAACTTCATACAATGTAAAATTATTTTTACATAATGCATGAAAGAAGAATAATTATTACAGTTTCTATTCCAAAATGTCGACCTTTATCCTGTAACATGAAAATCAGTATCTCAAATAACAAAACCAGAGTTATCTTAAAATATTGTTGGTTTGAGTACTGTACGAATGTTAAACATAAAACTTTGTTAAATCTTAAAAAAATATTTCTAGGGGACAATTGCTTTTTTCCGTTGCTATTTTACTAACTTACGTTATTAGTATTATTTATACCCCACAGCGGATGTTGCACTTCCATATATCATTGCAATTTTATTTATTTATTTATTATTTTTTTTGTCTTAAAATAAAACAGAAATAAAAATTGAATTGTATAAATACTGACATTATATTATGATAAGTATTACTATACACCTCAAATTTATAAAATATCCATCAGTTTCATAATAATGTTAATATAATCTTATTAGTATAAATAAATAAGAGTATAAAATAAGTAAAGAGTATAAATATAAAGATTTATTTATATTTGATATATCATATGCAAATATTTTACAAGAACAATATTTTTCCCTTACAAGGCATAGTCTATCTTATCTCAATGTTGTCATTCATATTATACAACCATAACAGAATAAATATACTTCATATGTATACATTTTAATGTACTATATAAATACATATAATTAAAAAATACTTGATATATTAAATATATATGTTATTGTCTTATAATAATAATTCATGATCATTTACACAAAAACTTAATTTCCCTATTTTTTAATAATTATAAATAATATAAATTTATGTTAATAGTATAGTCCATTATTTGTGTACATCAAAACTGGTTTCACAGTCTTTTTATTAACAATAAATTTGTATAAAATATACCTGTCATTATAAATTATATAAAAACATGTTCTATATATATCTTTATTTTTAAATTCGAATTATTAAAGATGCTAATATCAATTATAATTATTATGAAATTAAATAATTTGTAAATAATTGAATATATTCCTTTCAAGATTAATTATCATATGTTATAATGTTATTAATTATTCACTTTTTTATACAATAAGTTTTTATATAAATGTATAGCAGTTATTTCTATTTACTTATATTTATTACTTTATAATATTCATTTATTTGTTTAAAATAATTAATACTAATATTAAAATTTATATTTAATAAATAAATATTCAACGTTAACTTTAACAGTTTTTATATAGATTGTAAGAAATAATTTTAACAAATAAGAGAGTTAACAAATAAAACAAATAAAATGTTCTATGATTGAAAATCATTTATAATATAATAAACCTACTTATATTTTAATCTTATTACTGTGTTGTAATACATATTTCTATATAATTATAGATAATTATTAAAACAAATTTGTTTAATGATTATATGTATAACTTTTTAATGTATAAATAACTTATTGATTGAATTAAAAAATATATGAAATTGTTAACAATGCATATTTAAAATTTCTATTAATATTAAAAATATAAAAAAGTAAAATTATAATTATGATATTAATTAAACAACAAAATATTTTCTCTTATTTAAACTCAAGTGTCACAAAAAATCGAGATTCGCATAAAATCATAATTCAGATAAAGCACCCACGTATCTACATTTATAGATTTGAATTATTAACGAGCGTTGAATTATATATTTCTTACCTAGGTCGACATGGAATATATACACATTTTTCCATTCAACTTGACAACGAAACTAACTGAGAATTTTCGAACTTCACTTAGCAACGATATTTACCATGGTAAGTTTGCATGGGTGGCGGAGGAACCATACAATTAGTTGTAATTTCCGGATCCACTATCCTGTCATTCTGAGTTACACACGATGGCATACAAACCTATAAGAAAATTACAGATTGAATATTGTATGTATGAATTTAAAATAATTATAACAGGAAACGCTTTAAAATAAATGAAGAGGCGAGAAACATCCCTGTCTCGAAATTTTGCATTTTTAAATTAGGTCATGCATAGAACAATGATAGTGTAATCTGTTTGATATAATTGTAACTGATACAAATATGTATCACAGCGCAATTACTTTGTTATTATATATTCTGTCTTCTAATTTATTTATAAACTCATGTTTATTAAATTACTACCTTACTATGAAACTGATTCAAAGGTAACTATACTCAAATCAGAAAACTGCTTAGAAATGGTCAAACCATGCAAAAACATTAACATTATGTATGACACTAAAATGAGTCTTAATGATAATGAATCGTACTGTTCAATATTACTTTAACTATATGATAATCAAATGTAATAACTATTATTACTTGTCCAGCTTTGTAAGTTGGGGTAACATTAGGTTTAGAGGCATTGATCCGTGCTTCTTCTTCTTGCAATTTTAAATAAATATCACCAAATGTGCTTTTCTGTTCATAAGTAAAGGATGGATGGTTTAAAGCCATGATATATAGCAATAGTAACTCCTCCAGAAGTTGCTCATCTTGACTAAGTGTGGTGTCATTCAGTAGATTCGTGATTGACTGTGAATCAAAGTTGGACAGATTCTTGAATAGTATCACCGCACAGGAATAATTGCATGAGTGCAGCAGCGCCATGTATAGGGCCAACTTGCGCCGAATGCTTTTATCCGTAAGGTTCGTCAGGTTGTTAAGGTTCGTCGCGACATTCGCACGATCCTCCGTCTCACGCAGCTCATGGTAATCTCGTTTTCCAAGATCTTCGACACAGGTGCCGAGATACCGTACTTCAAACGGTAGGCACATGTTTAACAACGTGCACATCAAATCAATGCGTTTATAACTGAAAACACGAGAGATTTTTATATTATTAACAATAATTGGATTTTTTTAAAGGCTAATTTTAAGTAAATTGCATTTTATGACACCCAATTATTATGGTCATTTTTAATGAAAATGTTGATTAATTTTAAACACTCGTTATTATACAATATTTTTCTAATATAAAATTACTTTAAATAATGACTCTGTAGGATACATTACATCAATTATGTAACATTGAAAATGCTACTTTTTTTTAATCAAATTGACAAACATTTAAGGTCAATCAAAAATGTGAAAAATAATTAAGTCTGTAATAAGCTTTGCCTAATGACATTCACGAGTTTCATAGGAATCACGTAAATACTTTGAAAAGGACAATAACAAAGATATTTATTAACACAGTCAATGTATACAAAAGAAAGTATTTGAAAAATATTAGTATCACAAAATATAAAGAAAAAGGAACAGTCAATATTTGTATTGTACAGAAAAATCCGTTGAAACTAAATTAAATATGTTCAAAGTATATTAAGAAAAACAAGCATTTGAAAAATAACAATATACAATAAAATTAATTAAAACCGAACAATTAACAAATTGATAAAAAAAAGACCAAATTTAAAATCTTTGTCTACCACCCACTCAAAAATGATAGATTTAAAATCATCTCGTTTAACCCGCGAGAAGTGATTCCGAGCTAAAATGCTAACAAACAAAAAGAGCCCATCGCCACCCTGAAAAACAATTGCGAACGTCTGGGCGCATCGGAAATAGACATCGCGGTGAAAAGCAAAAAGGGAAAAATGTCGCTACAAGTGGGCAGGGGTGGAGGGGAGAAGGGAAGAGAAGGGGTTCGGGAAAGGCGTAAAGAAAAACGGCCTGGAAAAGGCACCAACTGGCTCCGGGTTGAGAAAACACAATGCTTCACGGAGAATCCCGTGCATGCGTCTTGCAAATCGATGCAAAACAAACGTCGTGGCGAACGATATGCAGCGCGACTAGAAAGCCGAAAAGATGGGAGCCTGCTTTTTCGGAGCATTCTGTGAGTCAAGCAAGCGTGCGTTAATGCGCAAATGGACAAAGAAAGTATACAGATCACACGTAATCGGGTGCTAGCTCACCTGGACAGACTTCCGAACCATTGTACCACGTTCTCCTTACACACCATTGCCAGACCACATTGATACCACTTGGACAAAATAAAGCGCCGACGTGACAACAAGTTTTGGCGCTTCCAATCGGTTGGTTTGCGATCGCGAATTCTTATACCTTCGTATCTCTCTGTTTGTCTGAGTGCTGATGCATATATACGTGTGTGTATTCGTTAGACCATACGCGCCTCTACAAACGTACGTTTAACTGTGTACATCTATATATATATATAGATATATTATTTGTCTGTGTATATATATATATATATAATTGTGTGTGTAAATATATATATATATATATTTTCCTACGTACGTGTGCGACTGTATATGTAAGAGAGAAACGGAGACAGACAGGAAAGTAGAGAGAGAGAAAAGAAACAGAGAGAATGTGTTGCGTGTAAGGTGTGTATGTGTGTGTTTGCGTGTGCGCGTATATGTGTGTATGAGAACTTGTCGATCGACCGATTACGAGCAGCCGTGTTCACGAGCGCGTTAGCCACATCTGATCGACAGCACAAACAGCGATCATCCAAGCAAGAAAGAAGCGCAGACGTCGAAAAGTTATAAACGCTTTCACGACTTCCACTAAGATTTCGCAAAGTTATATCCGCAAGCTCTTGCACAGCTGTGTCCGGGACGCGATTCTATGTCCGAGTCCCTAATTACTGAATTCGTTGCGTCGCGTTCTCTCATCACCCGCACACGGGATGTACACACTAAGGCCGCAAATGATCGAGCCTCGACGACGTCCGTTCACATGCTCGTGTTAGAAAATGCATTTATGGTTGCCTTTTATGCCTTTTACTTGACACCGTTGATTCTCCCGAGATTATTCGCGTGTTCTCAAAAACTATCAGTTTGCATCGAAAAGAGGCGCTGTATACGAGGAGCGCACTGGTTCAGGGATTTTTCAATGGCCGCGCCAGTTGGCATTCACGAATTCGCAATCAATCGCGATGGCGCGTCATTTGATATAAAGGAATTGCATTTCATGCATATTTAATAAAATTAAACTTTTTATAATAACTATTTGAAAAAAAATAATCGTCATGCAATTATCTTTGCTAAAATTAGCACTTTACATTGTTAGTGTTCGTTTTTATATTATATTTTAATATAATTATTTGTAAAAATGTTTTACAATTTTTCCATAATAATTACTATCTGCATATGAATTAAGTTTAGAAAAAACAAATATTTCGTATATAAATTATATATACATATTTCTTGTATTTAAATGTTATATATAAAAAAAACCTGAAAATCATAAATGTATTTACACACTGAGGAATTATTTAGAGTAGATTCGCATTAGTAGAGATATCGTTAAATTGAGAATATTTAAAATAACGCTATACTATTTTATTAACAAAGTGAGTTAAAGAAACGTGATGTGTAACAAACCAATTGTTATATATATTTGATATTTTAATTATATCGATTAATCGTTTTAAAAAATTAAATTGTGTTTGTTTAAGGGTTTCTTGTAAAAGATTCTATATTTTAATAAAGTATGACATTTAAAATATAACAACTGGAAACTATAATTTGTATAAACTAATTATTAAAGCTCAAACTCACTGTGCAATTTTAAAGTGTTTTTTAACAGAATAAAACTATTCTTATTTTACTAATATAATGTGTAGGTTTACTTTTTAATTTATGTATGTATGCTTAAGATGAAATAAACATTAATTTATTATTAACTCTGATTTCTTCAACTATAAATATTATTATAAAACATAATAAGATAAGTTTTAGTTTATTCCACTTTATCACAAAAGAGAATTTAATTACACAAAAAATTAATTATATCTGTTAATATAATGGTTTATTTCTACTTTGCGTTTATAAGGTGAAAAAATGTAATAATACAAGCAAAATAATATCATTATTTACTCTCAACATTAAAGAATGGATCAAAATGTTAAGTGAATATATTATATTTAAGAAGATAAAAACAAAAATTGAAACTCTGTAATAGCAAAACTGATATTTACCTTAATAAGTATAATTAACCACAATAAATTAGAATGTAAAACACAACTTATCACAGTTGTCTATAATATATATTATTATATAACAATTATGTTAAAATTATATAACTTATTTATATATTTATATAACAAATTTTATATATTAAACAAAATAAATATTCAAATTATAATGTAAAAATTTAATTGTGTTTTTTTTTGTTTACATTTAGAATATTTTTTATTCACTATATTTCATTATACTATATTCATATATCCTTAAAATAACATTAAAAATTAATACAATTAAGATATTAAAAATAAAAAAGAAATTAAAATAAATATACTAAAAATATTTTGTTTATTTGTACCAACAAAATCATGAAATTGCACATATAATTTAAATATAAAAGCATAAACTATAATCGTTTATTTAAAATTATCATTATTTTAAAGCTAAAAATCAATTTTCAAATCAGACACACTTTTTTGCATAAAATAATTTCTTTAAAAAAATAATGTGTATAACCATCACTATTTTTGACAAAAAAAAATTGAATAAAGTACGTAATTTATTGTTTATTCAATAACATATCTTTTGAAACTTCATATTCTTGTAAATTAAGAAATGTAGTTGAATTTGTTTAACAAATATTACGTATTGAACATTTATATATAGTTAAAAGCATATAAATATTTACTCATTTTAAAATAATAATAATTTTTATAAGATAGTTATTTTAATAAATTACTTAAAATTATATTGACATTCTAGATTTAGTTCAATTTTATTTATACAATTGATTTAAAAAAGTACTCATTTATATATGAGTTTAATTGGCAATCCTCGAACTACAACAGATGCTGACGTCATGTATTGAACACAAGCCCATCTTGAAGATGCTACTGCTCGAAGCATTTCTGGTTCAAATGGTTTAAAAGTGTCCTGCATATTATCTTTAAAAACTAAAACAAGTAAAGAAAGATAATGTAATATATTTATAAACTACAATAAATACAAGTATTCTTAGTATTACACATCGTTTTTAGAATAATTGAGTTGTTTAAAAATATGTTCATAATTATTTAATACATTATATTAAAGATATTCAGCAGAAGTGATATATCATATATGTATAAATCAGAACTAAATAATTACCAAGAATAATGATAAATGAATTATTCAGCATTTATTATTATAAATAATAAAAAGATTATTAGAAATATTTAAAGAACAAAAAGCTACTTGTTATGTAAAATATATTCAACAAAAGAAATAAAAAAAAATTAAACAATATAAATACATTACTATATTAATAATTATAATCATATATTTATATAATACAAGTGAATTTAAAAAATCAATTAATTAATAATTTACCAAGTTTTCCTTTAATCCAAAAATTTTGGTCAACACATGACCATGGTAATTTCGCAGTAGACTTTAACCATTGACTTAGAAAATGAACTGTCATTCTATCAATATCTGTATCTGTTACTACCCATAACATTCCCAAAATACAAGGACTGGAACAAAAATTTAAAACTATTTATTATATACAGTAAATTTAATTTACTAATGATTTAACAATAATATGATTACTGCTATTCATTTGTTAAATAATTAATGAATTTATAAAATTGTTATTAATTGAAAAAATATTTTAAGTTTTATATCATAATGATTGTAATAATAAAATAGAAATATAATTATAATTAAAATATTAATACTATAAGTTACATTAAATTTAAAATAGAAAAGCAATTGTTATTTTATTTATTTATTTGATTGTCCATATGTGTAATAAAAAAAGAACCTGCAATTAATAAATTACCTGTGACCTATCAAATATTGATTTGAAATTCCAAGAGGAGGATAACGGCCTCCAATAGGTCTTAATGAAGCACTTCCACAACCAAACAAAAGTGTATTAGCCTTAACACGTATTTTTTCAATTTGTTCTCCAGATAAATATTCGATTCCACTTCCGTGCCCATTATACCTGATTTAAAATTTCTTTGTTGAATTATATAACAATAAATTAAAAATGTGATTTTAAAAAATACATATTAATCAAAAATTAAAATAAGATATTCAAATTAGTAATTTTTAACAATATTCTAATTCTGCATTGAAATAAATTAAAAAATAAACTAAATTCAGGTTTTGTGTATTAAAATTTATAATATTAAACATCTCCAATAATTATTGTAGAATTCATATTTTATATAATTATTATTTTTTATAAAATATACAAACATACATCAGTATATCATAATCTACCAAAGCCTTTTCATATGTCTCTTCATTAGGTGGATTACCATATAATCCTTTCCAGTGTTTAAGCCAATAATCATTAAAAACTTTGAGTCGTTTTTCAGTACCAGCCAAATCACCAGCAGGATTAACAATAAAAGTACCAATATTTTCAGTAACCTCTATTACCTTACAACCATTTTCTATTGAACTTTCATACTCTTTAAATAAAGTATATGCAATAGATAAACATGGCATTCGTGTAACAGGTTGATTTTTTAATACTTTTATCATTTCGAAAGGTATGTGGTCCAGATCCTAAAATTTAGATTATTTTTATATATAAATATACTGTATTTATTTTAATAAACATAATTATAATGTTTTAATAACTACATACTACAGTTAATACACCAATATAAGCCACTTACTTCATCTATTATTAAAACAACATTTTTTCTTCTTAAATTTTCAAATTTTTGTATATTCTGTGTATGTTCATATAAAAATTGAATGATTTCTGTTCCTAATTCTTTATGATTGGATAATATATATTTAACTGTTTTTGCAATTTCAATTTTAGTTAAATATAAAGCTCCAAATGTAACTTTTCTCAAAAGCCATTTTTGTCTAGGAGTAATTTCCTTGCTATCAGTATATAATAATATTTTAATATATTATATTTAGAAATAAAAAACATACATTATGAAAAATATTACTCACTACTTTTTATATTGAAAAATAATTTTGTGTAATTTTTCCAGAATGGTGGTAACTAAACTAGAATCTTCAGCAAAATCAGCCATAAACAATATCCTCCACTCTTTAATCCAAGAACTTTCCAATTCTTCCATTGCAGTCTATAATATAAGTTATATGAAGTATTAAATTCTGTATTTATTTTCATTAATATATTATATTATATAATTTAAATGGATTCATTAAATATAATTTAGTTATAAAGTTAAAATATAATACATTAATTTACCTTCATTTTAGTATTTTGTTTTTCACGAACTGACCAATACATCACTCCATTATCATAATGCCTTTTTAAATCTGATTTTAGGTAATATACAACTGTGCCAATTTCCTTCATTATATCATAATTTTCGTTTTTCGGTTTTGGTAAAGTAATACAAATTGGATTAGTTGCATCTTTCCCACTTGGTAAAATGCTTATATGTATTGATTCAGTTTCACGTACATGATGAGATAATGGCAAAAGTAAGGAAGTATGCTCATATTTATAAGGCTTATATTTAGATGTTACTTGAACTATATACCAATCTAAAAATGAAATTATATATTATAATATTTTTATAATATATTTAAATATTCTATTAATATATATGTAATTACCTAATATAATTGGAATTTGATTTAAAGTAAGATTATATATTATTATTTATTTCTTAATTTCAGCATTATTTACAAGTAAGATTATATATATGAATGGATTACTAAAACTAGAAAAGTAAACATTTTATTTTTGTAAGCAATAATTATGTTTGTTTATAAAAAGAAATAATAAAATTTACCTTCAGGTAATTCTTTCAACCTATAACCCAGTTCTTTGCCATTCCATGTATCGTCATTTAAATCAAAGTTAACATATGCTGAATCCATACTAGAAACATCTTTTTTAAGTAATTCTTGTTTAATTTTTGTTTTTGAAAATCTTTGTATAATTTGTTGACGTAAATATGCAGCATGTGATTCAACTAAATGAGAGATTCCTTCAACTTCTTTAAATTCCTTATAATAAAACATTGAATAATTTGTGTATGAAAAACCTCTGCTTTTAAATATCAATTTTATAGTATATTAATAACCAATTTTTCTACAATCATTGTCTGTCAAATTGGTCTTCAATATACCATAAAATATTGAATACATATTGAAATATTAAATGTCAAAATATTTAACAAAATGTAACGTTACTAGTAAAACTAAATTATACTTATTATTTTTAATATATTAAATGATTAATAAATATTGTAATTTGTTAAGAAATAAATAAACAAATGATATTAATATTGAACATTAATAAATTAATTTAACTTATTACCTGGAAACATTGCAAAGCTGACATTTTATTTAAACTCACATATTCAGTTAAGTCAACTACATATTGCATATTCCGAAGACGATTTCTTGGATCATCTTCATTACTTTCTTTTAAGTAAGTAACTTTATCAGAAGTTTCAAAATAAGATCTTTCTTGTTTACACTGATGTAAGATTTCTTGTGCAAGTTCTTCAAGCACATCTTCAAAATTCATATTTACAAGCAAAATTCAAATTATTTAAATTCTGTTTAAATTCGTTGTCGGCGTTGATATGTAAGTAAAGTTAGGTTAAATACGAAATTGTATATGTGTATATGCATGTCTTCTAAATAACTGATTATTCGTATTCTATTCTTGCTAATTACATTTTTATTATTTCTTGCTACAATGTATAATCAATTTGTAAATTATAATAATAATTAAAATAATGTTTAAAATTAGTAACAAAATTAAAACAAAAATAATTTTAATTATTAAAATTAAAATAATATTTATTGTAAAAATTAATAAAATTAAATATAATTTAACTTAAACATTTCTTGCTGCAAATATAGATACTGAAGGTGCATTTTTTAATTTGCTATAAATATTACAATGCAAATAGTTATACTTCTGTATTGAACTTATCCTAATATGTACTCTCATCACTTTTTTATTTACTTATGCAGTAATTTTACAAATTAACATACATATTAATAAAATTGAAAAATTAAAATTATAATATTAAATAAAGGAATTCAATAGGAAATAATATAATAAACATTATTGAATATATACTAAGATTTTTTATTTATTTTGATTTTATGTATTAATACAGTTTATTTAATTAACTTAATGCCAATTTAAAGAATTATTTATTTTAAAAATGTAATTTAATGTAAGTTAAATATTACTATATCAATGATAATAACTGACACTCACATATGTACATAGTATACAAATAAATGTACATGTAAAGGGTTTTAATTATATGAAAAATAGTTGAATAATTTCTAACATGAATTATTATAAAATTAAATTAATATATATAATTATATAATAACATTAATAATTATTTTTATATTATATATATATAATCATATAATTTTATAAAAATAAATATATTAATTATTACATAAATCCAATTATTTATATAAAACATTAATTTTATATTTATTTTCAAAATGTACTTTTATGTTATATAATTTTTTTACAACAAGTTCATATATACATATATATACATAATTTTAAAGTATTTTTATAATAAACATTAACATTAGTGCTAATTATTATTTATCGACAAATCATCAATGTCTTTTTTTATTTTTCACTGTCATCCATCCATCAACATCCATTACATCATTACTTTGAACAACTTCATCATTTGATTCTTCCTTTGTAAATTTTACTTGTGTACGTGGAGACAATATCCATGATTGTAATGGAGATAATTTTTCTTCTTCTATTTGAAATAAATTTACTTCATTCAATTTTGCATAGTTATAAAATCGAACCAATTCTTCAGCTACTTGCATGCAACTTCCATCATCAATCTCTGTATTGAACTTGATTTCAATATAATTTTCTAATTCAATAGCTAACTCAGATGTTATTAATTCATCTAGAAATTTTAAGCAAATATGTTTTATTAATTAAATTCAAATAAAGATAAAACTAAACACATTAAATACACAGATTAAAAATAACAACTTCTTTATGCTGTTATTTTTAATGAAATGTATACAATATAACATATTTAAAAAATACAAATTAATTTACCATTCATGCATATCATTTCTGCAGTATAATCAGCAAATGTTTCTATTTCTTCTCTTGTTCCCATATCTGCTTCTAAAATTAACTGAAACATTTTAAAAGTGTAAATTAATTTCTACTCTATCTTCTGTTTATAAAAACATTTATGTAAAGGGTATATTTTTAAAAACTTATAACATTAAAATTAAGAACCAAGTACATTATATTATATATATATTAAATTAAATCATTATCATTATATAACAGTAAAAATATTGATAAAATATATTGAAATATACAGTGGTTATATTTTTATATAATTATTATTAAATTGCTCCATTTCATACATAACAAATTATAGAGAAAAATTTCTTTGTATCACATATATTTTATTAACATTATCTTTCTTATACATACTATACATAATATTGTTATTAAATATTTTAATATTATATATTGTATATAATATAAAATAATAAATTAATTTAATATTTCTATAATAATATAATTTGGTGACATAATTATAAAATACATAATACTATAAATATAAATGATAAAGTCAGTGTTTTTTTATACTTTTAATCAACATGTATTATTTTTGTAAACAAAGTTTACAAATATATATTGTTAGTTAATAAAATTATAATATTGAAAAGAAATTATATGTTATTATTTAAGAAACATATACTTTTAACATACTTTTAATGCTGTCCAGTTACTAAAAATCCTTTGCGTTATTTCAAATATTTTATTAAGGATATCCATTTTGTATAAATTACGATTGTAATGTCGTATACAAGCAACTGCAGTGAAAAACGTGGTCCTCCCTGTGTCCTGTCCAGCGGTCCAGCCGTTCGTCGTGATTCGTTCTTTAATATTTTCGTGTCTCTATAACATAACTGTGGACTAAACTATTCAACGTTTTCCGACAATAGAGGTCGTTGTCAGTAATTGCCATTTTCGAAGTTCGAATCTTCGAATTCGAAGCTCGAAAGTTTTAACATTTAACCCCAGTAGAAACGTTTGAGGAAGGTAGATTGAAGATTTTCTGTCAACCTTCCAACGAAACGTTTGTTGAAAGTAGATTTTAGTTCACAAATATTACATCAAACGCTCGGGGAACATAAAAATGTCCGCCCAAAAGTTGTAATTCTAAATTTTGACGGAAGACGAATCTGAAAAATAATAGAAGTTTATTGAACGTTGAATAAAAAACAAATTGTAGGTTACGCGTTTATTTAAATAGACAAGCATTGACGAGAAGTTAGTTAAAAGTAAATAATAATTTAAATGTTCGTTGACGTAAATTTTAAAATAATAATTTTATTAAATGATTAAACATTAATACATATTTATGGTTATAGCAATAAATAAACATTGACTTAAAATTGATTTCTATAATTTAAAACAGAAGTTAATTAATTAATATTAGACAAAAAATGATAACAAAATATTCATATAAATAAAAAAAAAATATATATAGATTCTAATATTGTGCTATACTTTAATAGTAGAGATTCGATTTAATGTGTCTCAACTTGGAGGGTGAATCTTTATCATTATACCACCATAACTTATATTTATTAAAACTTTAAGCAGCTTCTCAAACTCTAAACATAATTTGCACTGTGACCAGCGTTCCCAACTGTGTGGAAATTTCCACCTTTGTGTCTCTCTTATACACATTGTTTCTGTTTGGTCACGACTGCGTATGGACAAAAAAATCCCCATTAGTTGGGAACGCTGACTGTGACATTCAATAAGTTTTTTAAAGTTAAACTATTACAAGTCGTGGTGGACAAATGGTAACGGTTCCCTCGTCTAAATGAGACACGCTAGTTCGAACATGGTAAACTACACTAATCTATTATTATTATTACTATATAATTCAATATAAAAAACTAATATATCTTTTTTTTATTATATATATAATTGATAGTGTTTGAAATATTAAGATTATTTTCTCTACAAACTTTAATAAAGATTTTCTATTTATTAATATTATATTCAATTATCAAGTTTTTCACATCAAATGATATATAATAATTCAGATTTCAAAGATCCGTTTGCAATTTTTCACAGTGATGTCTATATTGATCAGAATTACAATGAAAAAACATAATTTCCCTGATATCCACATTTATGCAAGTTTCGTGCAAACTGTGTGTAAACGTTTTGCACAATATTTACAAAAATGCATCACTGCACTTGGCCACATAATTTGTACAATTCCTATTTAAAAATGTATTTTTTTAAATACAATATTTTTTTCTACCCTGTAAAAAATAAGTGATGAAAAGTAATTTTAAAAAATACACAGAATCAGTTTTGAATTAACTTTCTTAAAATCAGTAATTCACTGAGCAAATTTTTGATAACTTTTAATCACTTCTTATTCCTTCAAAATTTGAGGTTAAATGAAATTTGTCTCAATCAGTTTTAAGAAATAACAAATGATTAAACAATTTTAGCCAGAATTATATTTAATAACTTTGTAGGTATTGATGAAATTATTGACATTTATATACACAAAAAGTGATAGAATATAATTCGATGAGTTGAAAGTAAATAACTTTTAATAAATTTGAATCAACTTTTTTAATATTATTTTATCACTTTTTATTACTTTTAATCACTTTTTTTTACTGGGTATTTATCATATGTTTTGTTTTATTAAATGAAATGTTTCCTATTTACACATAAAAACAATTTTATTTTTATATTCTTTTTAAAATAAAAATGATAAATAAGAATTTGATCTTACAGATCCTGAAATAAAAGCATCTGACGACATAAAATATTCAATGTAGTTTATATATATATTTATATAAACCAAACATACGAAAATCAATTTATCCTATTATTGTTACAATAAAGTAGATCTTATTTCAATTACTTTTAACATACCTGAATAACTTACAATTAGAACAATTTTTCTTACGTGTTTACCCGTATATATAATTACTACAACTTACGGAATACAATACGAATTGTAAATGTAAAATGCAGTAAATTTGCAACGTAATTTTACTGATAATTACAAATAGCATGTAATTTGTAGAAAAAATAAAATTTGTTACCTAATG
>JABFQC010001292.1:0-20086 GCA_022817085.1 Psilanteris sp. ZL-2020 | reverse complement strand
GGTGCAAATAACGACATAATCGGCGTCTATTTCTGATACGGCAAATTCTATAAAGGCGATCCAAAAATGCACTCGACTTTCTGCAAAACTGTATTGAATGAAACGTATTACGAACGACAGGATATCTTCATTCGCGGCCAGCGTAATAAGTACGCGTATGCGTGTGCGTAAATTTGAGTGCTCGGTTAATAACAGCTTTGAAAACAGGAAGACAATCAATGCACCGACTTTCAGGATTACGATTTTAATGATCGTTTTATGTTAAACGCGACATTCGAATATTTATCATTTTTTATTCATTCAAAGCCGTTTCTATAAATATGATCGGTTTTTTTTTTCACAAACATTTATGACGATTCTTAATCATAAAATATTAATTCGATTTACTACGATGTCTCTGCATGTTTAAGTCGCGTTTGCATTAACCATTGATATTTAAACATTTATTTTATCGCTGCATTAATGAGTAATTTATTAAATATTTGTGCGTGCAAGATGAGGAAATAACATTGTAATTCACACGGATTTAATGATTATGATCAGACGGCATGAAAAACCGAGCCGTTTTCTTGCGATAATCGTCTATTTTATTGCTATTAACAGCCAGTTTTTAATGGAGAAGATTTGCTGTTAAACTTTGTCCATCAATACAAGACGTCAAATTCTTGATCTTTCATCCCAATATACGAATGATTTATGAACGCGTGTACATTTTTATGGAAACAAAAACAGCTGCTCGCCAACCTGATTTCTATTCTTCCCCGCGCGGTCCTTCGAATTCATCAAAATTTGCACTACTTCGAGTAAGAAATACACGCATTTAGCAGTCTCGTATCAACACTACCCGGACGCGTAATTTCGACGTTTTTGACTGCGCATTACAAAAAAGCCGCGCTCGTTCATTACAGAAACGCGGTCATAAATTTCGAAAACACGCCGTTCGTCCGCAGATGTGCTCATAATCGCCAGCACTTTAAGCAATATAATTACACGTTCCGGTATGAATACATCAAAAACGGTTCCCTCGAACAAAAATCTATTCCCGTCGTCTAAAGTGCGATCAACGATTTCACTCTAAGCTAGACGGCACTTGATTCCCTGGCTTATCGAAGTATCCCATCAACATCTTAATAACCAATTATTCCGACGAGTCGAATTTTTTTTGCACCCGCAAATAACAAGCAGTTTCGGCCGCGCCGCCGAAATCGAAATTGCGTACAAAGAGAGGAAAAAAGTGATTAATTTAATTACAAAATGTACGCATCACGAAAGTGAGTCAGAGTCGACCATTGGCGTCCGCGATGGGGCACGCTAAGGTGTATCACGAACGCGCAAAAAAAAGAGAACGAAAAAAAAAACGCGATCCGATATGAAGCGAGCGGAACGAGTTCCTCTCGCGGTTTCCGCTCCGCGTTTGCCCTGCTTTCTTGCGAGAGAAGAGATACGAGGCGCTTCACCTGTGCTTGTTTGCACGCGTATTTTGCGTTTCATTTCATCCAAAGACATACGAAACGTCATCCGCGTCGTCTCGGCTCCTTTCTTCCGACAACAAAGTCAACCATTCCGACACAAATGGAACGCTTTAGTGGTTCGGCGCGGTTTCTATGACTTTTTCTAAATTCATCGAAGTTTAGTCAAACCAATGCGGCATTTAGTACGAGACTGTACATTTACGAACGATTGTTTTGTTGAGCCAAATTCCGATAGAACGAAAATACTACGACCAGTTTTTTTAGAATTCTGCCCGATGGGAGCAAAAAGTTAGATGAATTGACAGGAAATTTTGTCGATTCAGCGAAATAAATGTGGAATTGGTAAAAAAAATGTTCATCAAATATTAACGCCGAGGCTTCGTTAACTTGACAAAATTTAAATTGCAATGAAAAAATTGTTATTGGATTAACTGAATTTCAATCGTGATGATCGGATTTAATTTTAGAGATAGAAATGAAAAAAAATGTGAAGCCGTAACGGGTTTGGCTGACTCAGCGAAATATTTGATCGAACGTGAAAAGTTTGACTAAAACAATCAAATATTGTAGTAACTCGAATTTAGTCGAGTTGAAATGTAATGTTGACGGCGATGAAAAATAATTCAGTCGATGGAATATGATATTTCATTTATATGAAAATGATTGGACGTCATCATCATGAACCATCGAAACGAATAAATTATTAACAAATAATTGAAATATCGATCAATTTATTAATAATAATGATTTAAAACTGGTAATTTTCGTTAAACAAAATATTAATATTGTGCAAAAAAGTATCCTTTAACATTATTTTGCATCTATATATTATATATTTATTTTCATACTGCCGCTGCAAAAAGGTGACTAAAATTAAAAAGTAAATAATAATTCCTGCATATCGAAAATGCATATGAAAAGGTTTTACAAAAGTCGAACCAAACACGTATTTTTGACGTCAAAGTACTTTTATTTGATTATAATATATATTTACATTTGCAGCTTTCAGAATTTTATCTCACTCTCAGCACTTTTTATATAATAATAGTTAATGTTAACTGAACAATTAATATCAATAATTTTCTCACTTATTATCGCTTGATAAATTGCATACGATTTATTCTTATATTGCAATAGAAATTAAGGTTATTCAACTCAAAAAATGCGCATAGTTGCATTTTTACATCCATTCGGAATTAGAGAGAGTTCGATAACACACGTGAAAAAAAGAGATAACAAAATATCTAAATTTCAATTAACATTAGTTGCTCGCAATTATAAACGAATAGCCTGCATTATGTAACTAAAAAACGTAAGTGACTCTAACAATTGTAAAATTATATATTCGTTTCAGAAGCAAAATTAGTGATTCTGTGTCTACCGGTATTATGACAACGAATTTCCTTATTACAATGTCAGACCGATCTTCTTTTCAATAACATATACCATTCATTTATTCTACATATATAATTTGTGTACGAAAATAAAGAACCAAGGAGTTACACGTAATTGTACATGTTTGTAAGGTATACACGGTGTAATAATTTTAAAAAGATATGAAAAGAGTGTCGGCCGTAATTCCGCTTCGCCATAACTGTAAACCGGAAATTATGCGTTGTAATATAATCCGACTGCGATTGTAATGTTTCTTGTACTTTATTTTTTATTCCCTATTCTTTGTACCTTAAAACGATGATAGGCGCGTCGGAAAAAAAATCATACAAAAATCAAACAACAATAGCAATCTCGAACGAAATTCGCAAAAACCCTCAGAATTCGAGTTTCGAAAGTATTTTCGCAATTATTTTTTAACGACAAACGTTTTCCTTTTTTTCAATTCACATAAACATTGTACAAATAAAGCCAGACACACACACACATATATATATATATATATATATATGTATTCAACCACTATAACTTCATTTACAAACGTCGTCAAGGATAAATTTGATATTTCAAGTTTGCGGTCATGATACAATAAATTTAGACATTTAATTAAAAACGAAAAAAAGTTTATCTGTTCCAACTACATTGTAAATTTACTTTTATACCTAAATATAGCAAGCTATAGTGACAGCTCATCTGCTCAGCGGCGTTTGCACACTTCAGCTTTTATTTATTTTTCCTGCCTCACACTGCCGTATTTCTGCGACGTTTTTACATTTATTTAATACTGATTAAAATCTAATTTCAATTCCAAAGCCATTTATCAAAGATATGACTAACGCTAGACAACGTTTATTGGATCTAAGGAACGTCTAAGATTCAACTATGTTCGTCCGCCGTGGAAAAAAAATCAACCGGGAGAGTCATATTCAAATCATAAATATCAAAGTTGCGACCTGAAAAACCCGCGTTGCTTTATATCATGCAGAAGTTGTTTAACGCGAGGGAATTGCAGACAAGACGGGATGAGTTTTTGTTTTTCGATTATGCAACTGAATAAAACATAATAAGAAAAATTATGTTAAACAAATTACAATATAAATAATAAGCGCGGGATTCGCTTGACATTTTGATTAAATTTACTATACAACGTAGTAACATTTTCAATATACGTCATACATCTTGTATAGAATGTTTACAATATTTTTAAACAGCTTCTGTCATTTAATACTTGTTGTAATTTGTGCAATATAATTACTGTTATCAATGCATTCGATGAAATTATCGAAATAACGTTCGGAGGACACAAATTAAACGTAATTTTAATTAACCGGCCATTTAATGGAATCCATTCAAATAATCTTAATCCATGTTCATCTAACTACTAAAACAAACATAAAACCACCTGATTATCATAACGACCTTGGTATCCCCGTCCAATTCCTCGTCTGTTACAAAAAGTCAAGATTATGAAAACGTTCACGTACTTGCAACGAATTCCTGGTGAACCCGTGACCCGCGTGTTAAGTCCGAAACTCGCGCGTATTCTAATGGATGGCCGTTTCTACGGGACATTTTGGCGTTTCCTTAGTGCCATTGGCTTACGTAATCGAGTGACCAAACCGGTCCAGAATCGCGCAACCTTTGACCTTCGCAGAAGAAAGAGTTCTCCTTTTCTAGGGGGTCCGCCGTGACGTGGAAAAATGGACCGTTCGGGACAAAGGGATAAATCAAAATTATGAATTCGTCATCGCGCGTGACGTAACGGATGGAAACGGGCACAGTCGGAAGCAAAAAAAGCGAGTCAACTGCGGGTTGTGAAACGAACGACTGACATGAATATAACTCCGAAATGTCAGACGCGAGTCCGCGCGAAGAATGCCGGATTATCAAATGTCCAAGGCGTAATTCAATCCACGAAACAAAATATCAAATTGATGCGTAGGAATGTTGCGAGACTCAACAGGTTCCGTGCAAGTATATCAGTCGTCTTCGGTGGCGTTCTCTCGATTCAATTGGCCGAACTCGACGGGCGCTTCTACGCGGCAATGTCGAATTATGACCCGCGCACAATTCGCAAATCGGAAAATGGAACGGAAATCGCGCGACTTTGAAGTCGCTTTGTTCAATGTTGCCAAACAGTCGATTTTTTGAGGTTATCGCTGGCGCAAAAGAAACATCCGCTATTGAAATATATATATATATATATATATATATATAAGTCGTCTAATCAAATGGAATGTCCGATAAATGATAATGTTAACAGGTTTTAATTAACAAGTGGTTTTATTTCAAAATAGCCACGAGGAAGTTTACGCGTGTAGAGGAGGTTATACTAATTCAAACGCAGACTGTTTATTCTATATTTTCTAACTTAATACCGCGTTATTTCCACTTCGTTAAAAACAACGCTCAAACACCGCGAGATTCAGGCAAAGCGCGCTGTGTTTCATCGCAGTTTCATTAATAGAGGTTATGCATATAAAGTGAATTTTGTTATGTCGTTTTCGTCATCCTTGACGATGACTTTAATAATGACAAAGTTTAAACTCCGTTTATTAATAGCGAATTATTTCGGATCGAGGCTCATTATCAATTGCGCAATCTTGAATAATTGATTACATGATTTGCATTTGTTTAATCGTTTTGGTACTCCGTGTTTTGAACAAATTTACCATAGCGATAATACTAACAATAATAATAATAATTTTCAACACATTATGGTTTATATTTCGGCCACACCTTCGCATTATTACTTTCCATTTCCACCAGTTTTATACATTTGTCTCAATTTCTATATTTATCTCTACTTCACACTTCTTTACGATAATAACGTTTAAATTGTTACTCGCTTATCTATGCAAACGAAACCAAGCTACATTGTAAACTCTACGAAATTTCAAAAATTCCACCTAATTATCGTACATTACAGTCACCACATGCGAGTTTTCAAAAATTTATCTTCATGCAATATGTTATCCAAAAGCATTAATTATTGTATATCATTGTCAATAATTGCGTCCCATCGACGGGTGGCGCGGTCAATGCTTCGTGGGCAATGTCGTCGTAAAAAAATTCTTCCGCCGTTGTCCAATTCGTCTATTTCATCCATTCTACATTCAAATTCTGTACATTACAGAGTCAAAGATTTTGCGCTTTGATTTGCTCATTAATTCCCATTCGATTGCAATAATTAAAACTCATTAAACCCATTAAAGCAATTCAGCACGGCTGTACCGGCGCGAAATTGTAATGATTATAACGAATCGCGCGCAGGCAATTAATTACAATTATAAGACACCATTATCCACTTTTACAAACTTGCAGCAGATCAAACAAACCAAGACTCCCCGAACGAGTGGAAAGCGCTTTCGTTCGCAGACCTTTTAAGCAACTTTCAGGTCTAAGTAACGATTATTTTTAGTTTCGGTCGAAGATGCGCTTATCTGAAATTGAAACAGATTTGCGGCGGCGTTTCAGTTTCGTCGAGTCACGTGCGATAATCGCTATTTGGAGCTCCCCGACAAGAGAAAGTATCGGAGCAGTCTCGCCTCAGGCTCGCGTATTTAAATCGGCTTTTCGTTCGCTTTATTGCAAGTGCAAGTGCACGCGTACTTACGTCAGAAAATTAATCGACAAACTGTAGAAAGAAGAGAGAGTGAGGGAGAGATATGAAAAGGGCGCTAAAGGAAGAGAGAGATAGAGTTGGGATCGGGGAGGGGAGGAGGCACGAAAAAAAGGGGGAAAAAAGCAGGTTAAGTGGTACCGAATGTCCGCCTGGGGGCAAGTGAAACGTTTATTAATTGCAAGGCGAAACCGAGTCGCTTAATATGCGCAATTTATTAGGCCAAATTTGAGTGTTTGCGCATTTTTATGATAAGCGTTCCTAATCCGTTGATGAATTAGTCTCTGTTTCTGTCTGACGAGCTAATCTCGAACGTCATCGCGTCTCCGTTTAGGCGACAATAAACTTTACCTGCTGAAACAGAACTGATAAGCGTATCTTAAATTAACAAGCAGACGCGCGCATGTTATTAAAAAAGTCTCGTATGACAAATTAATTACTTTGTAATTAAGTTTGCGATACCGAAATGGTCGATTTCGATGACGGACGTGGACAAGTGGAAGGGGCTAATTTGTATGAAGAACATCCAGAGGAATACGTAGATAGAGATATATTATTTTGTTTCTGGAATTTTATTCTTACAATCCAAAAAATGAAAATAAATAATTATCACTCTGAACCAATCTTAGCCCTAAATGTACTTTGCTTCCAAAACGTCTTAAACAGAGTCTTTATAAGTAACTCAAACCCCACGAGACTTAAAAGCGAGAAAATCATACCATCTTCAAAGGCGAGAGTTACGTAAGCGAAAGATGACTGACCATCCCTAATTGCACGTTCACACAAATATATATATATATACATACATATATACACCGCCAAATAATCGAGATAAGGAAATCACACGTTCCAAGATAAGTCCGAACGAATCGCACAAGCTAAATTCTAAAATCTTTTTATTCAACTTTTGAACCAACCTAAATCATTCTCCAAGACAACATAAACAGATTTTTTCCTCTCTCGCATATTAATTCATCGCGCCTTTCAACAAAATAAATCAAGATGTTATTATGCCTCCGCAGAAATCTATCTGCGAGATAATGAAAAACATGAATTTGCACGGACTGGTTCCATAAAGCTTGGCGTTTTCGTATTCGCACGTAACTGTCTCCGGGAAAATCTAAAGTCATCTAGATTTTTTTTAAAGCGACTCGCGTCTGACTCGGCAACGTGTTAATATTACGATACAGCGTACGTTGCCTGCGGATCCGTAGCCTGCGAGCATATCGCACATACACATTTACCACTTTCCTCGACCCGTTCGATACCGGGTCGCTTCCCAGGCTTTCTATGGACGTGTATATAAGACACGCGTGTGCGCGCGCACGTCTCATGGTGTTCGTTATTTTATTAAATACAGACAACGTTTTGTTAATTTATGCCAAACGTGAAGTCATATGTCATGATTTAGAATTGATTATGTTTCACGCGAAATGCCTCGGATGAATTATTAATACTCGCGTCGGAAAAAACGAACTGAGGAAAATGAAGTACTATTTCGTTGAAAATCAAGTCCGCCATTTAAATATTTGCACTTGACTGCGAGGAGTTTCTATCTTTTTTTTTTTTATTTTGTTCAAGAACATCGGCGCCTTTTGTGCGGCGGGGTGTTATGAGATTTGTGTATAAATCGTTTGAACCGCTGAAATGCGCGAGTTTTTGCTCGTCGTAATAAAACCGATAACTGAACTTTAAGTAAGACGGAGAAGCGAGTTTTTTGAGAATTTGTGAGAACAAAACATTTTATGAAGTTTTCATGGTGCATAACTATAATATGTAAGAGCGTGCGAAAACCGTAACTCCTGCGGAGTTAAATTCACCGTGAAAATGCGTATTTTTTCATACTGTTTTACAATTTTATAAAAGCTTTTGTTATAATATTTGCCACGCTTGTTCCTCTACGACGTATAAAAGGAAACTTGTTTTCTGCAGTTATCATCTGGACGACTTTTTAATGTTTCAAAGTGATAGGTGTTTTCGAGATATTACGAAAACCCTTTTCTCCTGTTATTTTTTAATAGTTTATATACGTGTTTGAAACAATTCAAATTCAAACTGTAATAAAGATCATGATAAAAATCCAAAAATTGATTTTTTTTCCAGAAACAAAAACAACTCAAAAGAAAATAATGAAAGAACCAAATCTACGTGACAAAACGTTAAACATCAATTGTCAATAAAGAAATCTTTATTGGAAAACAGAGATTCCTCGCTAGTCGCACGTTTAATTGCAAGATCATCACCATCGGACTAAATATAATCCCGGGTAAGACGCGTCTAAGCGTGCGTAAATATGAAAGGAAGTTCCAACGGCAGCTTAATTTGAATATTGTATAAAAAGACGTTTCTCGTGAAAAGCAATTTTGACCGAAATTATTTCACAACTCGCAATGTCAATTGTTGCGGTAAAAATGTGAGCGTAGGATGAATGTCTGAGCATAATCATGATAGTTGTAATCGCAGACGCGCTGTGCTTCTCACAATGGATCTGCGGGCACGTAGTAGACGTACTACGTTTTCTGAGAGACGAGTAGCACCGCCACGACCGGTCCTTATAACGCGATTCCGTCGGGATCGAGGCCTGCTCCATTCCGAGAAACCTGCCGAGTTAATGGTCGATGCCTTCGGTAGGAAGTTCGTTAGCTCCGAAGAAGAAGAAGAAGAAGAAGAAGGAAGAGACGGAGGAGGAAAAGATGGCGATGGAGGGGAGGTGAAGAAGAAAAGAAAAGAAGCAGAAGCGGGCAATCGGATTGTTCGTTTGTTCGATTCGCAAGCAGAAAAGAAATGGCACAAAGCCCCTTGAGAAATTCGCTTGCCAGATTTGAACAGTCATAATTTATAATTACGCTACTCGTTTCGAGGGAAAGAAAGGAAGGATCGGACAACTGTGTTACGGTGTTTAAAAAACGTGCTTTGGAAAGACAAAAAGTGGCTTTTTTGCAACGGAAACGATAATACATAAATCGTTGTCGTGTTGAAAAATGATTGATACGGAAAGGTGAATGGGATATGGGATGAATAAGGAATGATTGATTGAGCAGTAGTGGGGACGATTCATAATGGAGCTTTACGTAAATATTAAACGTAACATTTAAAAGTTATGCGTTTTGGGTTTTAAATGGTCTTAATTATATCCGTTACAAATTGTAAGATCAGGGCCCATCTCGAGAAAACCTTTTTACCTAACCCATACTCTAGGAATAATGATATACCACTATTAGAAAACGAATCCTAACAGGGCTTTGGGTATAATCCAGGTTTTCTAATAACTTTTCTTCTTTTTTGCAATTTAAGATTGATTATTCGATGATTGAATTGAAATGGACACAGTAAATCTTTCCAATTCTTTCGCTCATCCTAACTATAAGACAAAGGATTATCCAGGTAGTTGAGTCAAATTTCTAATACACGTTTAAAGTTATTCATAACATTTGCAACGATTGACTTAAAATTAATTTAGCTCCAAAGTTTTGTTGTTGTCCAAAGTGACCATTCCAGTTTTCTGATCTATTTTCTATATATATTTTGATCCAAATCCAAATTTCGTGGTTAATGATTGGAATCAATTAAGTTGACCGGTTCCTCTCCATTTGACTAGATCACACTTCAGTGTATTTATTTATGCGCCTCAAGACCCACCCTCCATTTTAAAATTCCACGCGAAGATTGATTCGGAAGCTTACTTGGCAACTTTCATTGACACATGACGGTCAATTGTTATTAAATCATTGTCAAAGAGACTTTGCACACTCATTGCGCAAGCAATAATGAAATAAAGAGGCGCGTTCAGTGGAAGAGCAGCGAACAAAGGCGATAATGGCACAAAAGGCATTTTTGCAAACTGACCTTATTATGGTAATCATTGTCAAACACTCGAGCAGACGTATAAGTGCAGATGCTGTTATTTGAATAACGTAATGCACCGCGTGCGCACTTCTGATGTGCATTCATAACATTTCGCAAACTCGTCTAAGTTTGCAAAGCATATTATGACACCAACTGGAATTGCTTTTAATCGATTTTCATTTCGCCGCCAATTTATGCCTGGCATTTTGCAAATTTATCGTAACATTTACCGCGCCTGATTGCTTAATTTGTTTGTGGTAAAAGTTTTATATTATTACAAAGTAAATTACATCCTGGAAATGTTAATTTAGGCATGCGATATTAGAAAATGACTTCATAAAGTTATTCTGTTTTTGTCGGCTTGAGAGTAAAAGTCATTTTCCTTTCCACGCTGGACGAAACGCGCGGCTTTTTACGTCCCAAGTTTGGGACTTTAATAATTCGACGTAGTACAGATGGAAAGTGCGCATTCCAGGTTATATTTCGAAGCGTCGTAAAAACGCAACATTCGTGAGACTCGGAGATATGACGCTTTAAGAGGTTAATTTTTAGAGAAATTTATCTTATTGGGTCAGAGTGATTAATTTCCTCATAGATTCATTTCAATTAGATGTATCAAGCACAAATGAATACGAATATAATAAGTATAAAAACAATTGTGATTACTATCTTTTTAATAAAATCTATTACGTTTGATATGTAATATACAAATCGGAGACGATTTTTCATTCATCAGTTTCATTTAATTTAATGAGAGAGTTTTTCAAAACAATATATTATGTTTCTGTCTTATATTAATAACAAAATTTATTGTTTAATACTGCAGATATATGTACATATCTGCATTTGATATACATACAAATATATAAATATAAATTATATGTAAATCAAATATCAGATTTCTGTATAGGAAATCGGAATTCCTTCAGTGAAAATCACTTATTTTCTTAAGTAAATCGTTATCTACATTTCTATAAACTTTCATAGTAACGTGAACATGCACAACTTTAGTGTCAACATTAAAGGTTTACAAATAAATTAAACTGATGGAAAATATGATATAAATTCTCATTGAATTTCAACATCAAAAATATTAAACGATTATGTATATAATATTAAATCTTCCTAATGTTACATAATTCTGAATGTTTTTCCTTGTGAATTTTTGATTAGAAAAATGATACAACGTACATGACTCTACGACAGGAAATATTGTATCTAAATGTTTAGCAGACTGAAATGTTTTATTAAACATTCAAGTTCATTATTTTAAGAAAACATCAAAAACCTATACACTAAAATAAAACGCATCGTTCAATCACAGTCATTATTCAGTCATAATATAAACGTGCCATTCAATGAAACATTCTAATGATAATTCAGATAAGGAATACTTTTCTCTTACTAAGTATATAGACTTATTACTATAATACCATGAGTTCTAAAAAATTACCCCCCAAACATAATGTTCACGCGTCAAACCCATCATCAAACTAGACAATTTTTGCTAATATCATTGCCGCGTGCTTTTTATATTTAAAATTATTCTTATATTAATAAAAGTTATACGTGACTATACACACTTAAAATATTGCCATAAATCGTGACAAATCGGCTGGTACCCCGGTTAATCCCGTCCAAACAAATCCATTTCAAAAATGCGTCCACTTCAAAGCCCAAGGAGTACTCCGCAAGCAAGCCAAACAACGGTCGGAACTTCGCACGCCACAACTCCGTCATAAAATGTATATGTCTATTGTGAAACGATGTAAATGCACGAGTTAAACAATGCCCCGCGCTAATTGTAAATTCGAGGGGCAAGTTGAGCAAAGCAAACGTCAGAATCGGGCCAGCGTCGCCTGGAGCGTGCGTCATTGTGGCGAATAAACAATGTAACATTGTTTGCCGGTTACGTGCGTTTAAGGGAACGCGACGCGAGACGACTCTCCCGTCGTCAAGATCAATTTAACGTATCGACCGGCCAACGAAAATAACGACGCCCCGAGAAGAACGGGTGATTAGGTAATCGCTGTGCGATTTAATTGAGTGCAACGGCCGATCGAGCGACGACGAGCGCGTCGCCAGATAGATATATTTATCGTGATTCGTGCGTGCGTTACGCGCAGCCTTATTAAATTCATCATAAAAGCCAGCGAGTAAGTTCAAACGTTGCGTGCTTTTTGCGTTATCTACGCTCCCCTTAATGCTTATCTGCGCGCTTTCCTTTCAAACTAGATCCAGTTTCAAAATTCACGTTTCGCCGCGGATACCGTACTCAGCTCCGAGCGCGGTCAATTATTCGGCCCGAAGAGAATTCCGATGCATTTGAATCTGATCAATCGATTAGCGTGGCTTTGCGCGACTCAACGTCAGCGCGTTGTTTAATTTAGAAACGAAAATTCGCTTTGATTTCGGAGGCGCTAAATGAGTTGGTTGTGTCGGCGAATTGTTTGGTCGAGACGATTAGCCAGTTGTCAGAAGGATTCCTAAATGTCGCGTTTTTTACGCCACAACAGTGATTCGTCATTTTTTGTTATTTAACGGATCTCGTTGACGTATCAGTTTTAATGCCTTTTATATGTTATATACATATATGAATAGTATAAATAGTGCTACCGAATTGCTGCGTACCGCATTGAGAGACCCATTTTTAATGAATCGTGTTTTTTGTTACTCTCTTTTGTCAATTAAAAGTAAGGTTGCTATTTGAAAATGGTTTATTTTCATATGTATTGAGTGACAGTCTAAATGAATGTATAGAGTTAAAAATAATTCAGATGTCTTCAAGGGTATTTTTAGACATATTTATTTGTCTAAGTATTATGTTCCCTATATGGAATGTTTCTTATTATTCTATTCTTATAGATATATAGATGTAATGGATAGGGGAAGTTGACACTTGGAGTATTTGTGTGCGACATTTTTCTCGAATCAAAATGTTAATTAGAATATTTTGTAATTTCATAATTTATTTCAAAACTAATATTTGTGTTTCACTTTGATTGCAATCACGGTCTTTTAATTAAAATGTTTGATCAATTGATTTGCTTAAAAAACTCAGACTATTTATCGATTTGTAAAAATGAATGGATTTTGAATATCAGCACAATGACAAACTTTTCGTTAATTTATAAATAAATTTAATTGAATAATTCCTTCCTGAAGATTTGCGACTCGTTTCACAATACGCAATTTGATTTCCTATTACGTAATTCAATTTTGATAAATCGAGCAACGACCATTTGATAAAAATAATGTCTGAATTTTTGCATCCGAATTCAAGACTCGCGCTATCTCATTATACAACACCAAAACAGTATTATAAAATTGTAAAATTCCCGTTTTTTCTTTGCGCAACGACAACAAATTAATATCACTTTCTAATCAGTTTAATGATGGACATTACAAAGAGCACATTTGTCAAACGCCTTATCCACGCTGCTTTGACATTTCGATTTATTTGACCACGAAAACGACCGATAATCCGTGAAAGCCATCGCCAGATAATTCGAGGATCCGAATCGTCGTGCGCGGCGGTACCTTTCTTTTTGCCGCGTCATCGGTCGCGAGTTAGAAGCTTCTTATCTTTGAGCATTTCTTGTGAGTTAGAAGCTTTGTTTAATCTCACAAAGTCTCGAGGACAAATTAACTTGTGCGCATGATATTTAAAATGTTTACGTCATTGCCTACTTTAAAGCTATTGAATGCGTTTATGGACTTGCATAGTATAAGAATGGGAATGTCAAAAGCGACATAATTCTTAATAAATAAATTACGAATTGAGAAATCAGAACGTATATATATATATATATATAAATGGCTCACTGTTGATGATAAAGCTGTAAAAGTTTCACCTTTGTTATAATAACATCAATTTGACTTTGATTAAAATTCTGTATCTAATACAAAAAGGAATTATTATTATCATAAACTGCCATACTTAATTCAGTCAGTCCGATGACATTTCAGTGAATGTTTATAAACTAATGTACTATTGTTGTAACTTCTTTTAATTCTTTTTTTACTTTGTACAAATTTGCCTTAAGTTGTTATTACCCATCTTATAACGGACGTCGCTATATATCACATATACAAAATTACTTCAATGGTATAGCAGTTTGCTAAGATATTAATGGAACGCCAGAAGTATGGTAATTTGTAATAAAACACTGTATCCGATTGATATATTAACCTTCTCCCACTCCCAATTAAAGCAGTAATCACGAACCGGGTGAACTCATATTACAATTTTATCAAGTCATTTAGATATGTTAATTCAGCGCAGGTGTGAACTATATCCAAACAACTTCGATTTATAGCAGTCCCATAATATTCGACGTCTCATCCGGTTGTATTTTTATCCGACAAATTTTCCGTACGAAAACTCTCTCGGCCGAGACGTCTCAAGTATTCCGACAATTAAGGGCACGCTTCCGACGACTCGAATAAACATTTTTTTCTCATTAGGCACCACAAAACTCAGGATAATTTAGTTTCCGATCGCGCGCGGAGTAGCGGTAAAAGTGTAAATGGAAATAACGAAGCCCTTCAGACGTTTCGAACCGCGACTCGAAGAATGCGCCGCGTTCACGTTTTATATATGATTCATTCGCCGGACAGGTTGGCCGCAGAACTCTTGGAAAGCGTTTTTCTCTCGGCTTCATTGTACCCCGAAACTCGCTCGACTATACGTGATACGTCGCTGAAAACGTTTCATTCACGCAATTCGAGTACGTCGAATCTGTGGGAAATATTCATCAAAAGGCGTTGTTGTTGTTGTTTTTTTTTTACGGCGGCTCCGAGTGAAATATTGGAGGAACCATTTGACTCTCGGACGGGAACGAAAAAGTGTTCGTCGTAAATGGAAAGGAACAGATTTGTTTACAACCGGGCAACAAGCGGCGGGAGTTAAATGAAAATCGTAATAAAGAATTGGGGCAATATTATCCAACACCTGTTGCTTTCACGTAATATATATATATATATTAATTTTGTTTTCTTCACGCGTATAACTCTAATTGGTTTCCGCGTTTCGAACGGCCGGCGTTTTGTGTTGCGCCGAAGCTGTCGTTTGTCAAAATCCCGATGAAAGATTTGATTTTTAACCTTAATCTCCGGATACGCGTGAAAACATATTGGCTCAAAGGTGTGATATCTTAATTATGCAACAAAAGGAAACGAATCCGAGCCCTGAACTTTCCAGCGACGGAATTTAATTGACGGAGCCGAGACAGATCGGGTATCGAAAGCTCGCAATCGGATCGCTTAAAATACACGCAGCAAAGCGCAGTTGCAAAGCGCGTGAAATACTTTCCCTCGGTTGCAACCAATCTTCGACTAAAATCGCGAGCTATTCGAATTTGCATTACGTCCACGACTGAATTTATAAGAGCGCTCGTTTTACAGTGTAAAACCGCTTCGGTTAAATTTGAACTAATCAATTTGAAAGTTGATCGGTCGCGCGCGCGGTTCGAAAAATGCTTTTAATGAAAGTCCGAACGATTTTAGTCAATTCGCGATTTTGGTTCCCGATACCAAAATTGAAGCGGACAGGAAATCTCCGTGCTGATGATTTTCCTACCGCAAACAATTTTACCTGCTTCTAATCCAAACAATGCCATTTCGCATAACCCGTGGAGTTGTCAGATTAATAGATAAGCTGATAACCGCTCGACAAACATTCATAATATAGTTTCGATTTGTTTTCTTCCTTGTCACATAAATACGTCTTACGAAAGCAAACAAATCTGATAAAAATCGGGCGAAAAAACGCGACGGATTCGTTTATAAAATGCACCCCTCGCGATTCGGCTGCTAATGACTGCCAGCCACGAAGCGCGCATTGCGCGAAACTCGGATAAAAATAAACATTTCCGCGTTAGTTCCAGCCATTAATCCGCCGATCTTGCGGCGCGATAACATTCAGCTATCTGGAGTGCAATAATCGGCATGAAAGTGACGGCTACCAACAAAAGCAAGACATCGTTCGATTCTCACGGATCGAGATGTTTCCAAAACACACGACAAAGGTCCGATTTTCCCAAGCCACAGGTACCTGTCTGTATCTGGTCCCTCCGTTTTTCCGCCGGAACAACAGGTGAATGAAAAACTGACCGGTCACTCATTCACACGAGCAGTGCCCCTCAACCTGGCCAAGACGCACGCGATGCATATATAGTCACGCGTAAAAAATAAACCAAGAGAAAACAAAGTTGTAAAACCGTCCGGAGGGACCAATTTCACCAGCTGTAATAATTTACGACTTGATTGCCCGGGCAACAAACAGAAATCCGTAGGAACAATTATTGACGTGTGAAATCGTAGTTAAAGCCGTTCCGAAGCAAATTACGAAGTTTGTCTTAGGATCATAATTTATTTGTTCGCTTGTAATAACCGGAAGATCGGCATTAGCGCGACCAAACTGCGCATTCATCCGATCGACTTTGGCATCCGTAGTTTCGGCTTTAGGATAATTGCGCTCATAATTCGCATTCATAATGTCCGACGTGGTGCAAGCGACGCCGCGAAAAGTACCTTTCGCGCGGATATCGCCTTATCTCGGCATCTTCAAGCGCGATGCATCCGATAGCATTCGCGCTGAACTTTTAATTTCAGAGTTGCGCAAAAAAAACAACAGCTGAATTCGTTGCTGCGAGAGTTTCGCTGGTCTCCGACTCGATTGGGATCGCTGGTGATGGAATACCGGCGTATCTTTCAAAAACAACATCCCTTTCATTTCGAATAGAGCATTCAACGCGGGGCATTGAAAACGGCGCAAAAAATATTAGAATAATAAAGAGGATACGGCAAAAACGTGTAGCTACAGACGGGCTCCATCTTACGAGCTATCTGCGCGGTCGCATCTCGTGGTCTCGGGCGCGAATTCACACGCGGGGCTTCCTTCGCGAAACCGGGCCGTCGAAGTAAGCCGTTGCGTCCGGTCGATTTCGAATCGCAGAAACCCCAAAAAACGTCACGAAACGGCACTCCGCGATCTGCATAGTTTGGAGCGCATCCAAGTTCAGAGCGCCAGACATTCGAGAAGAACGCGAATCGCGTTGCTTTGTCCGAGCGTGTAATTGAATTGACTTGGGCGCGAGGCAGAAACAAAAAGCCGGCCAGGTTTTCTGCCGGTCGCCCCGGTTCAATCGTCCGGGCAGAATTTTTGCGAGTCAACACTCACCCACGACGGAGTGCGATAGGTTATGGGCGGCGGTGGGGCCCGAAATTTTGTCCGGCGGCGCCATGCCGGTATCCTGACTGCCAATCAGCCGCAAGCCAAACTGTCAAAACGATCGCACTGAGTCACTGAACCGATTTTCGCACTAAGTCAGACTCGCGGGCTCGGGAGCAAGCCGAGCTCGAGGCCGCGTCATCGCTCGAGCGTTTCTCGATCGGTCCCTGGGACCAAGTGCTCGGCTCGGCATCGGCGCGTCTACGCGATCGCCGTAGTAGCACTGATCGAGAGCGAGGGGGGATCGTGGCCGGCCGCTCGCTGAGACAGCCGATTGGCGGCCGAGCGGCCAAGTGTCTGCGAAGGAAGGAACGGGCGAACGAAACGCTCGAGCGCCTGCCGAGTGGCTTCTTTTCTGTCTTCCTCGCTACGCAAATGTGAATCATTCGGTGGGAAAAAAGCCGCGGCGCCCTTCGGGAGCTTTTTGCGCGCCGCCCGACCAGACCGCGCAAAAACCGACGATCGCCCCGTCGGCTCGCCAAACCAGACGACTCCGCGGTGCATTGTCAAAATGCCCGACATAGTCCGCCGTCTTGTTCCTGACCCCGAAACCGAAATTCGCCGTAGCGAATTGCACGGGATTCTTCGATGTTTTGGTTCGTCGACGCGAGTCAAAGGCTTTGGCCGTCCGGGCCCCGCGGTTATGCGCT
The DNA here is from genome assembly GCA_022817085.1 of Psilanteris sp. ZL-2020. Taxonomy (NCBI): domain Eukaryota; kingdom Metazoa; phylum Arthropoda; class Insecta; order Hymenoptera; family Scelionidae; genus Psilanteris; species Psilanteris sp. ZL-2020. The sequence continues at coordinate 1,870 of JABFQC010001292.1, read as the reverse complement.
TACGAACGAGCGCGCCGATTCGGGCGATCTAGCGTGTGTTCTGGGAACCGGGCGATCTTCTTCGATTAATATTAGGGCACTTTTTCGCATTCCTTCGCGAGTATTCAAGCCGGCGATCCTCCAATGGTGAACGCGACGAGCCAGCGATTTTGGGATGGTTTTCTCGCTGAGAAAATAATTTGTTCGGTCGGTTTAAATAACTTGTGGTTCAAGTTTAAATTGTCATTAAGTTGCTAATGTTCGTACAATACACGAGGAATCTACGTGATATGTTCTGAATTGTAAGGTTACACATCTGGTTACGTTTCAAATCTATATTGGATTAATACATTTATTATATCAATGTAACATTTTACGACCGTATCTCAAATTGTATCTGGAATGAACATTTTATGTGTTCAGTTTAGCAGTATACTTAAACTGTAAAAACTCACTACCATCATTTGAAATTCTTCATTTTGAAAAGTTATTACTGTTAAGTATGTTTCCAGTCATTAGAGTAAATTTTACTGAATTAAGAAACGGCGAATAGAAGAAACTTTGTTGTGTTGAATTTTAACTCCATACTAAGAAATATATTTGTTAAAAAATAACTACACTATTTATTTAAATAAATGAGATATTGATATATTGAAATAAAACTATAAAAGTTTATTATAATTCTAAAGATTGCTTTTATTATTTGATTTATATATAAATCAACGAATTTTATATTAAGCTGAAAGGAGACGCGAAGTTTGATGCAATAACAAACGGCTTTCAATGCAATAACAAAACGCATTTCGTTAGACAAAATAAAGTAATTTGTTCATTAATCGAAATTGAAATGAAATTCTTTCTCAACGAAATCTCACTTTTAATAAAACGCATGCAACCGGTTATCAATTATTAGCATAAGTTGAAGAATACAAAAACATGCTGTATATAAAATATGTTGAATCTTTCTTGAAACATTTGTATTTTAATTCTGATGAAATTGAAACTATGAAAATAGAGTGACATCGTAAAATTACCATAGCGCATTGTAACGTGCGCAATGCGTAACATCAATTTATCGGTTTCAGTAATGAGAATGATGACGTTATAGCACCAGTGAAATACGACGAATCTTACACCATGCTACTAATATAGTAACCGAAAAAGGAATAAAAATGAAAATGCACATTTTCAAAAATGGTACCCGAACAAATGCAAACGTGAACTGAACCAATCTCAATATAAATCAATGTTTATTTATAGAATGAATATTTTATTACATTATATATCATCGGCACATAAGAGCATAAACACAAAGTTTTACGATTATTTAGATCATTAAATAACAGTTCTAAGTTGCAGATATCTTAAATTGGCAATATCCTTTCCAACTCCTATCTTTTACCGCGGAGTAATCAGTTTAATTTTTCAAACATAAACCTAAATTTCAGGATATGTATTTCGTTAATTATTATACATTGAACGTCGTAAAACTTGAAATTTTATGTCGCAGATTATGAACGCAAGACGTAAAAGATCGTCCCATTGTATTCTATTTCATTAGTACACATTTTATTAATTTAGGTCACATATAGATGTACATATCAGATAATTATTATTTTCAACCATTAATAGACGAAAAATGAATTTTTTGCCATTTTTTTCCATTCATTGAAAAGATATTTCTTCTTGCCATTTGCAAGAAATTCATTTAAATGAATTAAAAATACGAGTTTAGACATTGAAATCCAACCTCAAATCGGTAAAAAGTCATTTCAGATCGATAGCGATAAAGTTATTTTTGACCATTTTTTGAAAAAATCGAAAGGGGTATACCTTAAAAAAATGGCATTTTTGGCCAAAAAATGAAAATCTTTCAAATTCATCCAAACTT
>JABFQC010001291.1:0-20099 GCA_022817085.1 Psilanteris sp. ZL-2020 | reverse complement strand
TTACTATACTTTATAGATTATTGTCTTATAAAATATAGCTAATTTGTCTAGAAGATATTGTATTGTATAGAAGATGTACAATAATTTTAGAAATATTTGGTTTCAAATCCCTGAAATACCATAACGTATAGTTATTTTAATATAACATTTTTCTCCGTGTATATATTTATGACGTTTAATTTAATAATAAAATAATTTAAAGTCATATTATAAACACAAAAAATACATAATTAAATATAATATACACACACAAATAAATATAATTGAATTTGTTTTCTTCGGTTCAAGTTAATGAAACTAATAATATTAAACGCGAAAATCCACAGTAAATTTCGACACCACAGAATTACGACGAACGAGCTTGATTCTGAAAAAGTAAACGAGAATTGTCCATACATAGTTTTTCATATGTACATACAAACACCGGTATTATCCCTGGTCAGTAGCATATATGGAAATCGTATATCATAACTGGCGTTACGTACGAGCGTCGACATAATTTTGTAACCCGAATACCGTTTAACAACATTTCTGCAAAGGTAAAAACACGATGACGCATTTGCGCCTTTTTATGTACCTTTTAATCTCACTGAGATCTCCATCGCCAAGCAATTTATGACGTTATATATATACGGCCTTTTATTCGCGTGATATACGGTAACGAGATATTTTCATTGAAAATAACTTGTATTAATTCATTGTCACATTTTGCAGATTTAATCACGCATGCGTAACGAAAAGTGCATTTGTATCGAAGAAATGGAACATAATTTAGCGATTTATGTCGATACTGCACGGCACAATTGTGAAACCATTTTTCTTGTCGCTGTCCAGACTGCCCCTTGAACCTGAGGGCAAAATGTACCGCGGGCTTTGAAAATTGACTGCTGCTTGTACACCGGTGCTGCGCTCGTTATCGCGTCGTGATCGCGATAAATTTTTGCACAAAACATGTGTTAAAACACGCAAAGACTCCACACACGAGCACCATCGGGAACGGCGCTTTTAACCAAATGACAATCGTGCGAAAGGAACTCCGCCGGAATCACTTCGCTAATTAAATGATCAATTTAATTTATTAGCCGAACAATGTGCTTGCGGTAATAAAAATCTCTTTAAAAGCTGGCAGGAAGTACACCGCCAGGACCGTTATCTAGCGCCAATTCCGTTCATTTTAAATGCCATATACAAATGCCCGAGTCCAAGTGGTGCTAGTAAATTTATAGCACGAACGTATAGTGCGAGTCATTCTTGAAACGAGAATTCGCGACATCTTTTGCGTTTGGACAAACGTGAGTTGAAATCGGTTGGGGAGTGGTTATGAGGGTAAGACGTTTTAGCAAGATGTCGTTGATCGGGCATAAATTGCGAATGTTGCTGTAATTGCGTCGAGCGGAAATATCATATAATCCTATTGTAGGACAGTGGTCCGGTTGATCTATCACATGGCCGCGCTCAGTTAGCGAAAAGGAAAGAATGAAATAAAAATCGAGAGAGGGGAGAAAGTGCAGGTTACTAACCGCGGAATATAAATATATCTGCTTAGCCGGGCAGAGAGCACAATGCTATCTCAGCGGTGGGATCAAATTGTCGAAGGAGGAACGAACATATTTCGTGTGACCCTAGTATAAGAACGAGTGCGGCTCAATTCCACGGGAATACCTCGATATATTTGTCGTTGGTTACCACGAAGCTTGCACTCGAGCGCAGTCGGCGGCCCGACTCGGGCATAAATCTCTCGGGAATGTAACGCCAGAGGGAACCATCCCGCCGAACCCGCCATTCGCTTCTTATTCTGCATGGCGTGGTCTGTACACACACGATCACTACTAGTTCATGACTTACCAAAATACTGGTACCTGAAGCCTTTTGCCTTCCATTGAGATATTACGTATTGAGGTTTTGCTTTGATTTGTTTATGACAAAACGCGTAGCGCTCGAGTAGAAAACACTTTGTCGAAGACGAAGATTAATAAAGCCACGTTGCGGACTTACATACGAGCGATTTTTTGCTTAGCGTGTTTCATTTGTTTTTCATTGGAAGTTGCCAAAGTATAAGCACGTGGTCTGTAGCATGTGCAAATCGTAAGAATTATTCGAACATGTTTCGTGATATTGATATTTAATATGGTCATCGATATGCGGAGTAACATGCAGATTGTTAATATTAAATGTTTAAGAATTGTTAATGAAAATGAATTTTTACGCATAAATTAAAATTAAAAAACTTAAAAAAACATAATGTAAAATTTAAACTTATAAGTTTAAAAGCTTTCTAAAGGTTGTTTTTTTCTTTACTGCTTTTTGTTGATTACAATAATTATGATTATATACAATTTAAATGTTTTCTAATTTTAAAAAATGCGAAAAATTGAATGAACGCCCGTTTAATAACAAGTTCAAAAACTGATCGTGACAAGTAACAGTATCATTATACTGGATCATGACAGTATAACTTTGAATTATCGCGAAGTAGTATGACCATGCGTCAGTTATTTTCTTGACATGATGAAGGTGTAGCTGACAGTATACTTCTCATCTCAAAGCGCCACATTTGTCGGCAATGTTTATCTCACTCTGAACCCATACTTACCACCTTCGCATGTTCATTTTTTGTTTGCGTCTAGTTCTCTTCCTGATGCCGCGTTTTTTTGCCTTTTTTGCCGCGCATCTCGTTCAAAACACCGATTTACATTGGTTACATTAAGACGCCGACGTAGATTGTCACGCCTCGTTTACTCATTCGACGCAAATTTCATATTTCAACACTTACTTCGAAAATACAATGCATCGACTTAATTTGAATAAAAACTACTTCTTATTAATCCTGATTTATATCTTTTTAATAACAGTTATAAGATCATTACAATGTTAATCTTTCAAGTGAAAACATAAGCAAACAAAGTTTATTCGTGAATACTGAATAAAAATTACTCTTTCGTATAGCACGAAATACTAACACACATAAATATGAGTCATACAAAATAAATTCACTAAATATATATATATACATTTCGGATACGTAAAACTGATAATGCATATATAATACATAAATTTATTTATATTTATATATATATATCTTATAATACTATATATATACTCTTTTTCATAAAATATTTTTTTCTCTTAACTGTTATTTTTATTTCATACGTATTTTGCAATTAAATACGTAGGATTAAAAATAATGTATTTATAATTCACTTATTTATTTATTTATTTTCAAAAAGAATATTTATCGAAATGAAGAAAAAATTTTGTCTTTATACAGTACAACAATTCTTTCACAATTTAATTTAATTATAATATAATAAACTTATAACAAGCGTTCTCTAATCATTTCATACTGTGTGTAATAAGCTTAGAGAAAGGATATTATTTTTTTAATTTTATATAGAAACATGTGATAAGGTGACAGCTGTCGCAAACATCCTTCGAACGAAATATCAATAATTGGTAGAAAAATGCGTTTCCTTATCTCGAAAATGCACCTGTCCTCGAGAAACACGACATCCCGAATGCAAATGGAGATCTCCTGGTATTGAAACTCTGATAATTTACAATGGCTCGATGATTAAACATACTGATTATAATGAGTGCGACCAACTGTTGAAGTAATTTGAACATAATTATTACTACTTCAATATGTACAATCATTTTGTAAATCAAGGTGTTTATAAAAGCACAATTATGTTTAAATTAAAGAATCCGTTTAACAAATAATAATTATTATTTCCAGAAGTAGTGAAGATTTGTAATTAAATTATTCTTTAAGAATCTATTGCCTACTCATTATTCGATTCTTTGTTATCAATAAAACTATAAAACTAAAATTGTATGTATGTTCATGAACTGCAATTTATTATTACAACTTTTTTTAGTCACCAACGTAAATAACTTATTTATTTCATAGTAATCATAATGTTTAGTGCGAATTGATGATAATACGACAAGAATTTAAAATTTAAATATTTATATTATATTTAAAAAAAATAAATGACGAAAAATTACTGTTAATATCATTAATTTGGAATCATAAGAGAAAAAGAATAATATTTATACTGTTTTTAAAAGAAAACGTAAGATTTTTACATAGAAAAATACTACTTTATCATAATATAATACTTTTGAAAATAGTAAATATTATGTTTTTTCTCTTATGGTTCCGAATTAATGATATAAATAGTAATGTTTCGTCATTTATTTCTCTCAATATACTTACCACACGTATATATTTAAATATAATTTGAACATACGTCATTAATATAAGAAACAAGTTAAAAATTAATTAATTTATACTAATATTCAAGAAACACTATAAGCAATGTTATAACGTAATTTTTATTAATAACACATTGAGAGCAATAGATTGTTTAATTAAAGATCTAAACAGTTTCGTTAAGTATCTAAGATTGTTAAATCGAATATTATCGAATTATAGACTGTAGCTGCGACGACAATCCAAATTCAACAATCTGGATACTCAGAGATTGTAAAACGAATATCACATTAAATGACATATTGAACATAACCTACAATTTGTACAATCTTGACTGTTGAATATAATATCTGCTTATTCGAATCGGTTATATATATGTAGTTTAAAAATCTAATTTTAATATCTAGATTGTGAATTTAACAATATTTTCTCTCAGTGCATCATTAAAACAGACTCAATTTTCTTCGTTGAAAATTGCATTCTCAAAATTGATATCGTCCAAGAATATAATATAATATAATAATATTGATTTCAATTTAGTAACAATAAATTTAATTTGATTTATTCACTTTACACAATTATTTTCAATTACAAAATTAATTGATACAAGACGTATTATTTAACGCATTATTTACAATATTCTAATTGTTCGTTGAATTCCCATTGCTTCAAAAGTGAAGATAAAAATTCAATATTTAAAGCATCATTACAATCATCAATAAAAATACACGCTTCATACGAACAATTATTAAAATCTTTCAATAATTCACTTGTCAGTGTTCGATAAATGTACACATTCAAAATAAAATTGTGCTCGTATTTATTTTATAAATTACACTTCGATTTAACTGAAAGACAAATACATTCGAAATAATCGAATCGAAAATCGAAATAATCATTATATTATTTCTTTTAGACGCAGAAGTATCTAAAAGTACGTATATTTCTGTAATTACTATTTCATTGTTATCGAATGTACGTAATGAGAAAAGAAACTAGGATTACTTAAAAAGCAAGTCTGTAGGGTAAGCAGTTTTCTTATCAGCGCTGCCATTTCCGGTCATTTATCTCACAACTGGTAACTAAAGAATCGAGACATTGATTAAAGGCCCATTTTAAGTCGCGAAATAGGTATTCCTGCGCTCATTTCGTTTCTTTGATTCAATTTACGAGCCAAAGCGACGATAAAAGGGCTCCGGCAACATCCGTCCGTTTTCACCATCCTCGATTACTCTGCCTATTTCCCGATTTGGTCACATTAACGTCCGTTATCACTATCTACTTTCCCCAGTTTTATTGTAGCTCGATCAAACCTCCGTGCGGTATTGTTGTATCCTGAGTTAAACTATACAATCCCATTAAAAAATCAGCAATTCTAATGCAATATATATACGAGTGCACCAAACTTATATATTAAATTATGCAAATAATTAACGCAATCTATTAAATCCGTTACACTCGTCAATCGATCCAATACGAACCTTTAAGATCGCAACTATGCGTGCAAAAATCGAGTTTGCGCGCAATTCCGATATTAATACCCAATACCGTTGTTAATGAATACAGAAAAGCGAGTCTCAATTAAGTACAGTTGGCGGAGTAAAAAAAATATCTCCACCCGAAGATAAAGAAATAATTTGTTAAGCTCTCGACGGAGCAAGAAATCTTCAATTTGTCTCGACACATGCACAAAACAGAAGCGGCGACAATCAGTGCGCCGAGGCGAGACAGACGAGAATACGAGTCTTTCGCCTCGAAAGTTTGATATTTTGTCGAAAAGTCTCGTATTGTCTAAAAGTTGATAGTGTCACCCCAAGAAAGGAGATAACATCTGGTGCTGCCTCCATCAACAACCCATTCTTCGCCCCGCGTCCGCAGTTGCTTCTTCATCTTATTCTTCAGGAGACTGTTCCTGCTTCTCGCCACACAACCACCCTTGCATTCAGTGCTTCTCGGAGGAAACTCGTCTTCAATTATTCTTGTACCCATCCCCCCGAATCTCCTATGCTCTTGTTCGCTTCAACTTTCGTCCCTGCGTCTTCTTCATTCGTCTTTACTCGAGTTACGTTTGCACCACCATCCGGTGTACTCTCAGCGTTTCCCGTCTGTCACGCACTTCTGACGAATTTATGGAATTACGACCGAAGCGATGGAATTAATTTGCATGCGGAAAAATTATATAACTCCGTCGCAACTACCGCCGAGAGACGCGCCCGGATTACCCGAATGAAAAACAACCGTACTTTCCAAGTTATTTTTACATTTGTTTTACTTTTTTCGCTGTTTGATGATGATGTTTAGGAAGCTACACCAGAACATTCGCAAAACTTGGATGTTTTTGTGTTCAGCTGAGTATTACTATATTTTAAACTTTGTTCCGACAACTGCTTTTCTGAAACACAGTTGAAGGCAAATTTCGTGATGTTTAATTGATTTTTTTTCCACCCACGCAATTCGATAGCAAAATATTGCCAGGCAATTATTTTGGACAGCTTTGATAGTACAAATCAATTTTAGGTGTCAAATATAGATTCGAAGCTTTTGATAAAAAGTGTTTTTAATAAATTCGTTAAAAGGTATTTAGGTACTCTTCGTACGATTGGAAATAAATTTATATAATAATAACGCGTCTTTTTCCAAGATCGTGGATAATTATGTTTATCAACACTCGTAATTTATCTAATGAATAATTGATATTAAATTTTCTGCGAACAATCGTAAAGTTTTAATGTATTTTATATATTATTAATTACTCCATGCCTACCTCATCCCCATACTTCGTTAAGATGAATAAAATTGCTGCCAAGTTTTAAGTAAAAATATTGAAATGCACAATGCTTCTAAGGCTTTATGAAAATGAAAGTTATGTATTTCTCATCTACGATAAAGCAATTAATTCTACGGCGTAACTTTGCTTTTTACAAAAGTCCGTTATAATTAACGCGGAACGATGTTCAGCGCTCGAACAAGACCGATGACGTCAGAGCGTCGGGCGTTGAATCAAAAACTTTTAATCCTATCAATCAAATGATATTAAAGCCAACCACCCTCGGAGTGTCGTCGTCTCCTCGCCCTTTTAATAAACTCTGGCCGATTCGAAAGTCTCACGAAAAAGTAGCGAGAACAAGGCGATAGCACGATAACCCGATCCAAAAGGGACTACTTTATTCGAGGAGACACTTCGACACCTCCGCGCACTTTGCATCACAAAAGAACTCCAGGAAATTCGCCAATTCATCCCCAAGACCACCAAACTAGGTATCTTAATTTCAACGCGACCTTATTTCCCAATTAGCCTTACTTATTTCAATTACCTTAACCAAAATGTGACGCGTTTCATTCGTTCATTACTTTTTGATTTATGAACAATCGTATGGTATAATCAATCAAAATTTGTGTTAAGTATATAAATCAAATGATGAATAGAATTTGTAGATAATTAAGAAATAATTCTATCATGTAAGAACATTTAATCGAATTTATCGTGCACTTTATTTCTTGCGTGAAAAATATTATGATTTTATCGTTATAGATTTGTAAAATAATTGTAAACAATTAATCTACATTCATTTCTGATTTATGTATATTAATTTCCTCGTCATCTTGCCTTGATCCAGCCGATGATTGAGAACTAAACTGTATTATGAACGAAATTACTAATTGCGCTGAAAAAAATAATATTACAAATTTGATAGTAAACTAGATAGTAAAAGGAGGAAAAGTGAGCAAAAATGTAAATAAAAATTAGACAATATCATGGTATTTACCAATTATTTGGTAATATTTGACATATTTTTAGAAGTTTCTGACCGTAATTTATCATATTATTTACATTTTTTTTTCCTACTTTTATTATCTAGTTTGGTCAAATTTGTAAGACTATTTTTTTTCAGTGTGTTAAACCTCAAATTACTATTATAATAAAATTTGTTAGTTATTTACTTTACTCGACAAAGCATTACTTTGACGATACATTTTAATTACAAATAATCGTTTGTTTGATTTAAAAATATTTTCTAATTACGCTATTATGTACAATATTTAGCATTGATATTCTAATGAAAAAACTCTTTCAAAATGTTTATGCGAGACAAACATTATTTTACTAATAATGTGCAAGCGTGTCGTCCAATTGTGTTTATTTTCCACGTACACGCAAGTTGGTTATTACATGATCAAATATCATTTTGTTAATTAACTTTGTCTTTCGGTCTCCGTAAACATTGCCATTTCATTTATTTTACTCTTCACCCATATCCGAAATTCATTATATTCGAATAAAGATTAAAGTTTATGCGAACTTTTTGCTCCGCGTTTGCTCTCGCTGAATTTAAATTCTGTCCGCAGAAAAGTGCCGAGCTTGCAAATTGCTTAATTATTTCGTCGTAACATTTCGATGCGCTCATATGAGACGCATTCGATTCGGCAAATAATATCGCTTGTTACGTCAATGTAAAGGTAAATTGAATGAGAGAAAAATGAACCTTTTTGTTATTCGAATACGAGGAATGGTTCTCTCGCGAATAATGATAATCATATTCAATCACGATAGACGCCTGTTGTTGACATTTGAAAAAAATTACTAAATGGACTCGGAATCTGTTTTTACTTTAATCCGTATATATATATATCTATATATATACAAATATATATTATTTTATTTTCTTGCAGCATCGAATTCAACAAGCCATAGAAATTAATGAAAATGTTGTTTGATGAATATATTCTTCCGCTGCCTTTACAAACTTGATATTATTCATCGATATTGATAAATATTAATTCCATACTTTATCTTACACGTCGATGAATATTTATGCATGAACTCGTGTACAATCATGCATGCTCATGCAAATGGTCATGCAATGGTCATTATATGAGTTCATTACTATTTTGGATGCTCATGCAAATTTAAAGTCCTGCACGTAATTATGCATCATTCTAGTTTCACTACTTTTCAATGTAAACATAATCGTTAACGGTATTATGTAAAACTCGTGGGTTCCAGGTTTCATGCAATGAACTCTGAAAGATCGCACAGGAAGATAAGTCCGCGATGCGAGGAAAGTTGCAATTACTAGTATAAATTTTACGAATAGCAGTTCGGTCGCGTCTGAAATCATCCTCGCGAGGTTAAAAATATATACATATTCAAAATCGCGAAGTTCCGAAATTGCGATTCCCGTCGAACAAGAAAAACTTTGTCATCTCTTCAGCATAGTCGCATATTGCTGGAAAGTGTCGGAGGCGCGAAAAATTTCAGAATAACTTTGTCAGCGCTACAACGCCGCGTCTGACTTCACAGGAAATAACTACTTCAGCGACGCCATATTGTTCAACATAAACCCGAAACACAAACAATACCAATACATTATTCACGCGAATATCAAAGCAATGAAACGCGTCCTGATTAGAGCCAGAAGTGTAACAAACTATATATTTGCGATTTAATAATACTTTTCCTCGCGTCAAATCCCGCTTAAACAAGGTCCGGTGTTATTAACAGTCTCCGAATCGATATTGAAAGAATTGTCTCAAAAGTGTTAAATTTTCAAAAGCGATTCGCGCGTTTCAGAGGGACGTTGCCATTTACTGGCATAATGTCCGATCTGAAGTATATATACCAAGCGAGCTATATATCACAATTTGGCCTTACGTATTTCTTAAGGAAGACAGAAAAAAATCTGGCGTATCACTGCAATTAACCGAAATACGGAGGTGCGAATCGGACGTGAAAAGCAAGTAGTGCAGGAAGAGCTCTTATAGCATCCTCGTTACTCTTCTTGTTCGAACATAGTCTTGACTCGCTCGACACACCGCGTCCGTCGTTTCTCCAGGGAGCGATCAATGATAGGTCGGGGGTTGATGTCACGTGACCCCGCCGCGGGGAGTTCGCGCAATGCATCACCAACCAGCCAGCCACCCCCGTTTACTCGTTTTTCCCCGACACCCCGCAACAGTACCATCGCTATGCTATCCGGTACCTCCTCCCTCTTCTCCTCTTTATCCTACCACACGGACCTCTTTGTCGCATACTTCGGCACACACGAGGAAAGCAACCCCACCAAACCTCTACTAGGCCATCATGTCGTCTCACTTGCAACGACAGCACTAAACGGGATTGTTGCTACGTTGCTCTTGGCGACCGGAGTGTCTTCGAGACAAAGATGGAAGAGGTTGCCCTTAGTCGTTCACTTTACAATAAAATAACAGAACTAAAAAGGTGATTGGTCATGATACAGCCCAAATTGTCGTCTGCATAATTCCATTAGGTGATAAAAATTTAAAAAGGTATCATTTAAACGTTATTAGTTGTAGAACCGTAAATGCATATTTATAAAGGCGAATGGCACGACAATTTCATTTGAAATAAAACCAATTGTAATTCCATTTACTTTGGCCAATTTATAATAACAATTTTTGTTGTTAATACGAAACTAACAAACATGCGCGGAGTATAGAAATTAGTTTGCGGTTAAAATAAGTGGAAATTACGAGTTGCGCAGAAATGTCTTAAATAAAAATATGCTTCGTATATAATTAAATATCAGTTTTATGATTACTGTTTACATAGAAATGGTTTTTTAATGCTAATGCTTGAGCCGTAATCTTATCGAAAGAAGTTATTATGGCGCATAAATAATTTAAATTTTTTATTTTAATATATTTATATCAAAATTCGTCTTCTATTATTTTATATTTTCCAGTTACTTTCATCATTGACCCGTCGGATTCTTTTCATCTACCTTAGATGAATTTCAGGCTTCCCTTTTTAACATTTCTCATCCTCTTCTAACAATCTTATCTTCCACCCCTTCACCGTCCACATCTTTGTGTGGCTGCTCTTACTTCGTCGACGACGAATGTCTACAAACGCCTCCCTGCACCGACGCGGGATTACTCACAAAGGACGAATCAGAATCGTCAAGCTGCTTATTCTCGAAACGGGTCTTGGCAAACTGGGACGAGGTGAAAGATGCTTAAGTGGTATTCCAGTCAGATCCAAACGACTGAACCGGAAACTACGATTTTTTAGATTTGGTGATTATTACTGCTTGCGAGTTCATTGAAATTATAAACAATAACCATCGGGGGCTTAAAAAGATATTAAAACAAATAATGTAAAGCGTGAGACGTTGTATGTAATCAATAGTAGCGAAACTGTTCCGTTAATTGCGATTGATGTAATGCGTATACTACAAATGTATATACCTAACAGGAAAACAACAAATGGTCCAAAATTGTCGCACCGATGGTAACGGTCCGCTAACCGTCAGTATTTAACCAACCGTTTTGCAACAACGATTTTATAGACTTAGTCATGGCAATCAACAATTGGCAAACCAACAAGATAATATTAAAATCATGTTTGAGACAGACACGAATTGTATATACTACATACTATATTAATAACATAGTAAATTTACCTCCTTAAATGTATAAAAGCTTTTACCTTCGCTGGGAATCGAACTCGAGTCCTCTACATTCATTTCCAATTACTTTGGAAATAGCAAAAATAAGAATTATTAAAAAGTGAAATGAAAAATACAATACATTCACCCAAATATACAATATACAATCAATTATATATAATAAATTGAATCAGAAATAACATCAATAATCTTTGTAAAACATTCAAAATATGTTAACAAACTTAATTAAATGAAATCTTCCCAATACATATAATACAATTAGTGCACACTTGTCATATAATATTTAGAAAACCACATTATTTACTGTTTATACATATAATAAATTATGGATCTAAATTCTTCATTCATATAACAATATAAATCTCGTTATTCTTTATTTCTGCAAATACTCAGCAATTATTAATTAAACTGGAACTCAACAACTTTCAGAATACTAAGATGTTTATTACAATGATCGTAGATGAAACAGAGCTGTATGTAACGGCGAACGGGGAATTTGAAAGGACGTTAAAATCAAGTCAATGAAACCAACTTATATTATAGACGTTGTCGGCTAACACCACTGTCTCACTAGACAAGCGTAAAAATATGACCTCAAAGTAGATACGTATCCTTGCTGGTCATCGGCCTCAGCGTATCGCCATTATACTTCTCCAAGAACCGTCTGTTTGCATACTAAAAAGGTTTAAAACTCCCAGGACGGAAATAATATTCCCTTGGCTCGACTATCTTTTAGCTACCAGTTATATGGAATTATCTCTCTCTCACATCCTTTCTCTCTTAACTTGTATATACATTATCTAAATAATCTATTAACGTCATCCAGTAATTTCCCTTAATAATCCGAAAAATGATTTCGTTAAAATATTAAACACTTGAATAAATCTCTTTGCGCTTTAGATAGGCGGAGCAAGAAAAAAAAAAGAATTAAAATATTCAACGATCAATTACAGTTTTTCATTGCGATACTCCTCGTCGAGTCTTATACGCGATGTAATTCAATATTTGTTTCTGACCATAATTCTAACATCGATCACGTGAAAATAATTGGTGATGTAATGTATGGTCAAATAGATTATATGGTGGTGTAAACGAGTCTTTGTTAGTAGCAGTAAACCCAGCGGCGTTGTCATTTCGATCGCTAGGTTGCTCTCGGTGTGCCAAAGAGAGTGTTACGACACTGTTGGTCGCGTGATAACTTGCTGTTACTACTAACACTATTTTATTACATCATCGAGGTCTGCGTTATAGGACAACGTACGGGCATCGTTAATAGGACGCATCAAATTTTAAAAGGCATTAATTAATTTCGGCCATTCCCTCGTTAATGCGCACGCGCTTAATTATTTCAACTCGGAACCAATTGAAAGTAACATTTACAATCTCGGTTTTTATACGCGTTTGACAGCGCATTTGAATTTAATTAATTTTAGTATAACGCAGCTTGTAAATCACCATGAACTTCATAAAACAATGATGCCAACGATGATTATATATCACAATTTTGTGGTTGCTGCAAACGAAGGTAAATACAAGCGAAATGTCTTTATACGACGTTGATGCATCTACCACTGTAGACAAGCTATAAGCCAACTCTGAACCAAATTCAAACCACATTGTAGACTACAGTCACGATGGCCACATTCTATTATTCGGATTCAGAGTTTCTCGGTCGAATCCCATAGACCACTGTGTCCAATCCTCGTTCCAAGATATAAGTAATGGAGTTTAGTGTCCATCTAACAAGTCTAATCACTGAGTGCTTCAGAAAGTTTGTAAAGCCTTATTGTTTCAAACGAGGATCAACTTCTCAATCTGAATTCGAATATGTGAGAAACCAAATTTATTGTGTCAGAAAATTATTTTTTTACAACAGGTTATTTGTCATTATATATGTGGGGTTTGTATTATTAGAAAAAAGGAAGACTAATTATAATATCAACTATTTTAATTTATCAAAGGATGATACAAAATATCATTTAGCACTTTCGTCAATGATAGCTCAACTGTAACTGACTTTCTAATTACTAATCCTTGTTTATACACAGTTGGTTAGTCGCATTCGCGACTATTGAATTGAATTAAAACATATATAAAATCTTATATATATACATATATATATAGAAATAACTATTTGGTTTATTCGTGTTTTATCGATTATAAATTCTTCAAATTCAAATCTATATATCGGTATTCTTTTACTAGTATTTGGAAAGTACAATTTAACAACCGGGTATCTAGCGTGTCTAAAGCTCATAAGTAAAGAATAACTCTAAATGCGGTAGTGTAGATTATACCTCGTTGAAGTTCGCATGTTGCAATAACTTATGACTGCATACCTGGGTACGGCCAACTATACAAATCTAAATTCTAACAATGTTGATATGATGTTTTACAAAACAACAGTGTAAAAATATTACACCTAGTAAAATTATTGCACTAAAAATAAGATTATTAATTTCGTGCTACAGTTTGTTCTGATAACACAATTAACAAAATGCAATAAACAATGAGAAAGAAATTTATTAAGTTTAATCGATAACATTTAAATGTATGCAAATAAATTTTCGTAAGAAAATAAATCAGATTAAAGGAATTATATAAGCGTATGTAACATGAGCTTTGCTTGTTATTAGTTTATTACATTATTTATAAAAATCATAAACAAAATTAATGCACTTGAATAAATGTTGACGGTTAATTCATATAAACTGAAACAAACTTAGACTACGACTTCAAGCAGAATATTTTATAAAATATTGAAATCAATTAATCGATAACCGTAACAATTGATATTTTAATTATTAAAGCTGCTAATGTAAAATATAATTGTACATATAATATATAAATTAATATATATATATGGATATATTTTTGTTACAATAATAATTTATAATTATAATAAATTAATTTAAATTTTAAAATTTCAGATACGACTATTTTTATCAAATTAAAACTCTTGAACACGTTATTAATTTCACTTTCAAAGTTATCATAAAAGTTAAGATAGCAAAGTGTGTGTGCATACTTATAACTGAACTAAATATATCAGTTAACAAAGGCATACAAATTTGGTCAGAGAGAGAAATAAATAATAATAATAAAACAAACATTCAACAGAATTATAGTTACAATTAAAACCATATATTGGTACACTCTTTTTTAATTTACACGTTTCATATAATAGTTATAAACACTAACTTGTTTTTTATATTTATATAAAATATAATAGTCTTATAATATTTAGAATTAGAATATAATAGAATTTAGAATTATTAAATCTTAATATTGTGTATAGAATGAATTATAAATACATATTTTTTATACACCACTGAAAATGGTTCAATATATCAGATAAAAGAAAAGCTTAGGTATTTATGTTTTTAACTATGACGTAAAACTATATAGTTAATTATTTACAATAAAGAATTTATATACACATAAATCAAAATTTTCCATCAGCGTTGGTTATATGTAACTACAGCATTATAATTGTACTATTATATGAGTAAACATTTAATTTAACACATCGTTAGCAATTTAAATTCATATATTTAAATTTCTAAATAAGAATAAATAAATACTTTAAGCAATAAATAATTTATAGTTAAATAAATATTATCGAAATTGTGCTTAAAACGTTATTAAAAATCCATATCATAATCCTTCAGCATAAAATTATTAGAGTCTTATATAAATAAATAATATGAACAATTATAAATATTTAAACATATTAATTTTAATTAACAATAATAAATGATTTTTTCACCCAAACAACATTATCAATGATTATTATATTATTGGATTGCAAAAATCCTTTATAAACAACGAAAGTGATTGTTTAGTATCCACGGTCTTCGAATAAAACATTATTCTGGAGATCGAATGACTGTCGCCATCTAACTTATTGGCATTTTCCGTTCCTTAATGGCTGTCTACAGTATATCGTCGGAGGGTGACGGTCTACAATTTAAAGGGCGTGCGAAGCGTTTTATGCATCGGATGTGGTGGACCCGATTCAATTTATACCTTCGCCCCAAACTTCCGGTTGCAGTTGAAGCACAACATATCTTTCGGGTTTGCGGCACTTCGTTGCGCTTCCGGCTTTTCTCTCGATGAAATACGGCCCGCGACGGAATAAATTGCAGCTTCAAAATGGAATCTCCGCAAATGTATGATAGGTTGCGTTACGCATCGTCGACTGTCGAGACAACCAAATGGATCTATGGATCATCAATGTCACACTTTATATTGAAATATCAGTTCAATATATTTTAACTTGGTCTTTTTGTTACTTCAGTTGTAGAAGTGATGAACACTATTGTTAGAATGGTTGTTTCGTGTGTCAGTTTCGCCTGGGAAACGTGAACAAAATTATGACAATACTTCATCACAGGGATCACACATTAATTATATACACCGAAAAACATATTGGAGTAAAATTTACTATATTTTATAACGATCGCACATTGAGACAAAATTGATAGTAAATATTATAATGCATTATTTTAAAAGTGTCGTTTACTATATAATTAAAGAAATTAATGTCATATTGTAAATTTTTATATGATTTATGACGACAAATGAAATAAAAGTAAGAAACAATATAATATTGATAGGTAATTTTATTATGTGACATTATAATTTTGCTCATTTGTGTAATATACAATAGTTTCATAATAATTCATTATAATATTTACTATAACGTTTTTCTGGGTGCAAGATAAAATTGTATTCGTACACCCATCGCCATCGATTCGTGCCCCCCTAGATTGTTAGTTCCATAAAAATAACACATGAATAGATAAGGTAAGAGCAATCTAGGGGGGCACGAATCGATGGCGGTGGGTGTACCGAATATTCTTATATATATATATATATATATATATAATAGATATTATTATTATAGAATATTTATAACTATATTATATTTAAAAATGTACATTAGGGGCCAAACCATCCCACGATTACTATATTTTTTCTTTCAATATATAAATACGTATTTTAGTTATATATATATATAGAAGGGTATTTATTGTTAATATTTCATTTAAAAATCTTATAATGTAAAACCAGTTAATCCTTTTCGTTCAATTTAATACTTAAGTTGTATTGTTATAGTAAATACAATAATTTTATTTTAGGACAGATTAAACGATATACAATTTATGTAAATTTAATTAATTAATTTTTATAAAGTAGATATTAATAGTCTTATACCAAAAATTTGACATACGTCGGGATACAAAATATATATTATCCTGTGGCTTGGAAGTTTTGTAAAAATTGTAAAGTCTTTTTACCAAACACTCCCAGGGGCAAGACTAGCATATTGGAAATCGCACTGCTTACGTTCAACGTGTTTCACGACTGTCACAAAAGACAAGTATTTGTATACAAATAAAGTAAAATATTTCTACTGGCGCATTTCTGAAATCTCGATATATCGCTTATATCGCGGTCATACTTTACTTCGTATGAAAATCAATTCGTTATAACGTTATTAAAACTTCATTATATTCCTTCTGACCGTTATAAAGCATGACGATGAAATCAAGATTGTAATATTTTTTAAACATTTCGACATCCTCTATACCATCAAAATATTATTCATTCATAATCAACATTAAATCTTTATAACGCATTACGTAATTTTGTTTTCTTTATTGTTTACTTATGATCATGAAGTTTCAAACGTTGATTATCAACGAATCGTGTTTACATAAACAATTATAATTTTATACAATGTAAATTTACACTTTTTAAAGTTAATATTCTTAAAAATATAATTTAATTACAAATTATTGCTATCAAAGTAAAATTTAATATGATTAAACAGGTTGATTAACCGAATTTATTAGATTCGTTGATAATCAACATTTAGAACCTCACGCACATATTTACTTGAGTAAAATTATATTTTCGAGAAAATGTACCAATCCCCGCGAGTTTTTGTTCACTGTAACCGACAATTATATTCAAAACAATCGTTAAATCCGCAGTCGTCGTAATTTTGTATACAAATGTTGACTATCAAAAACCAACGCAGAAATATTGAAGGAATATCAAACGGATTTGCATTTAATTCTTAAAGACGAACCACGGAAAATAATTTCACGGTTGTGAGGAACAGTCAAATAGTTGGACCGCGATGGGCATGCGCGCGATAAATAAAGTCGCAAAGAGACAAATGATATCGGTTATCCAGGAGGCAAAGGAAAGGCGGAGCGCTGGCTTCCAGATAGAAAAGATAGGATGAAAACATCGATTGCAGGGGCTTGTAACACCGCGGTACGAACAGAGGGATCAGGCCCAGTGATAAAGCAAGCGGCCTGGAAAATACTGGATCAACGGTTCGATGTTTCAGCAAAAACTGTCTCGAATCGGAGCTAACGCAAGCGACTCTCTTTCACCCTCTGCTTTCGTGCCCGCACAAACCCCCTCCCCTTCCGCCGCTCGTCCACCGCCGCCCCTCTCCCCTTCCTCAGCAACCCCCTCACGTTTCGTTCGGGCGGCCTAACTTCGCTTTATACACCACGTTATAGCACAGCCCCTGCCGCGAATCCAATGGATTTATGAGCAAAGTAATACGAATTAAACTAACGTCTACCTTATAATGCTACAATAAAAGTCATAAGCAGGAAAGAAAGAGAGACGCATTGCGAGGGAGAGTACATGAACTGTAATAACGTCATCAAAACATCATTTCATTACGAAAGTATGCGCGCGCTTTCTCACGTATTTGGTGCAAAAATGTATATATATATATATATATATATATCGTTCACAGACACGTCCTTTTGCGAATATTTTTTAACTTATGCCACACACACAACTATATACATTGCTTCTATTTGTAGTGAACTTTTCAGATGGATAAAGTTAAATATTTCGTCTGCGATTCATTTAAATTAAGAAATACTTGGATTTTGAAAACTAAGAGAAAAATCATTGTATATAATATCTCAATTATGAAACATAATTGACTCAATATGAATGATGTGATTAATATGACGTTATTATTTCTATGTACTTTAATTGTTACTGTTTTCAAGTTAATGAAATGATTGATCGTAATCAGATATGATACATAAGTAATATATATATTTAAGATTTCTGTAAATTGTATGAATAAAAATAAATAAAACATATCTTTTATTAACCATGTAGATAAGTCTGGAGGCAAGTGCATTATGAGATTCCATCATTATATATCCAACTCATTAAAAGTTATCTTGTAATATGACAAAGTATTCCATAAAAATTAAAGATTGCTTTTACAATGTGTGATAAATTAAAACATTTTTATTCAAATTTGTTGAATTTGTAAACTGTTTAAGAAAAAGACAATATTTTAAGATTATTATAACGTTTTACTATTATTTTTTTAAGTGTAGACGTTATACACAACAAATTAATTTTATTGTGATTCTACACGGAGAAAAATAAAATTGAAATTTTACTATAAAATAAACGAAACTGACCCTGGAAGGACCAAAATTAAAATTTGTCTAATAAATTATGGTAAAATAGTAGCATAAACAAGAAAGAAAACACTATGTTTATGCCACTATTTTACCATAATTTATTAGACAATTTTGAAGTTTGTTCCTTCTAGGGTCAGTTTCATTTATTTTATAGTAAAATTTCAATTTTATTTTTCTCCGTGTAGTATTAATTTATTAATATCAGTTCTGAAAATAAAATTTGACATTGGTGGTTGAATGCATCTACACAAATATATTCTTAATATATATATATAAATGCAAAGAAGAACATTTTACAGCGCAGAATACCAAACATTCTATACAATATTAAAGTCGAGAATTTTATCCGAGTTGCAAAAGAATGTTAACAATTAGCACATTTCCTAGTAATAATTTTTGTATGAGGATTACGATAATACATACAGTTTAAGATTGTATAATATATAGAAATTTATTTTAATTTATATTTCTTCCAATAAATAATTCGCAGAATATAATTGTAACACATCTGATACATAAATATATATATTATAAAAGTAAACTCACAAAAAATGTGAACATACGAACTTTTGCATATGGAATAATTTTTGTTGTAATTGTATATCATATATAGTTTCATTAAATTAAAAGATATATATATATATATACATATATATATATATACTACAAGTCAACAATCTGTTGACATTTTATTTGAACGTGAAATATTTATTAACTTAATAAATTTGATTATAAAAAAAATCTTTAGAATCAATTTCATTCTGATTCGTTTCTCCAGAATAAAATGTTGAAAAATTCTTTATTATAGATGTAAAAACAATTCCATTAAAAATTACTGAAAGTTCAGTAAATGTTATTAAAAACACAGTACCTCACGGACAAAACAAAAATTCAGTCAGAAAATACCGAACTTTTACTGTAAACATTGATGAATTTTCGGTATATATTTACAAACATTCATCAATG
>JABFQC010001290.1:0-20105 GCA_022817085.1 Psilanteris sp. ZL-2020 | reverse complement strand
GAACTACACGCACATAAAATTAAACATACACTGAGAGAAATTTGGTAGTAAAAATTAGCATGAATAATGGTAATTGAGCATTACGACTGAAAAATGATAATTTTTAACATGTTTTGTGTTAAAATTATGATTAAAATATGTAGAAAATTTTACATATAACACAAAAACTGTTAAAAAATCGCACAAAATATGTTGAAAATTTAACACAAAACATGTTAAAAATTATCATTTTTCAGTCGTAATGCTCAATTCACAATCTTCAACTGCTAAAAATATATAATACACGTGTCTTATTTAAGACACAAAGCGAGTGAGTTAAGATGCCTAAGTGTCTTAATCTAACGCCCAATATTGTGTATTAAGACAGCTAGTGACTTAAATAAGTCACTTTGTGTCTTAAAATCGTGACATCTAAGACACTTTTCTACAATGTCGTGCTAATTTTTACTATTAAATTTCGCTCAGTGTAGAAAATTGCTATTTGTAACACTAATTTAGCAGCATTAAAGTAAGAAATCTGAAAAGTACTGCTTATAATAGCAATATTCTAACAAATAGGAAGAAAATTTGGTTTTAAAAACTGCATTTTCACAATGAAAACAATTAATTAGATATTTTTACTTCAATGTCGCAAATTTACTACTTAAAATAAATAATATATGTGTCATATATATGTATTTAAGACAGAAAGTAACTTAATGAAGACGCCTAAGTGTCTTAATCAAATCCACAATATCTTGTATTAAGACAGTTGGTGACTTAAACAAATCACTTTGTATCTTAAAAAATTTAATTTTAAATGACTTTACGTGAATTTCCACGCAAAGAACACTTTGTTTATTCGTTAGTTTCTTACACTGAAAAAAATATTAAGTTGAAACGGTTTGCAAAAACATACGTATGCTTTGTTCTTCGGAACAATTTTACCGTGTACATTACCCTAGTAATTTTATTAAAATATTAACCATATATTTTGAAAAGTAATAATCAAATTACTAGGGTAATGTAAGAAAATAACATTTCTGAAAACACAAAATGTTCTTTGTGTGCAAATTCACGTAGTCATCTAAAATTAAATTTTTTAAGATACAAAGTGATTTAAATAAATAGCTGGAAAAAGTTACCAGCAATAATTTCTAATTACATTATGTTTTTTAGACTATTACCTTTAAAAAGTGTGTTAATTTTATATGTACAAATTATTATTATTTATCTAATTACGGTCTAATTACTAGTTTAATTAGTCTTTTAAATGAAATTTTTTGAATATAATCATTAAATTTATTATATATAAGTTCAGTTTATTTAATGCCTTATTTTTAATGCAATAAACATGATAAATATTTAAAAATGAATGAAATACTTTACGCTATTGTGTTTTCACCGTTATGTTCATTCATTACTTTTGATTTCGCTGTAATTACTTTGTTGACAGAACTGGGAAACTAAAATCTGATAAGATGTTTGGCTATTGGAAAAAATGTTTATAATTTCAAAAACCCACCATACGTTTCTGTTATTTCTGGGCTAATGCTGTCATTGATAATTTTGACAATGCGTTGTAGAAAAGACTCTCTAGAAGTACCCAATGTTCATGTCTACGAAAAGAATTAATCCTAATGTATTTGATTGTGTTTTGAAACGCGACGTCAACGGTTTAGTTTGACGTGTACTTATAAATTACTTTTTAAATGATGAATTTAACATATTTCTTTTAAATTCAATATTCTTTTAAGTATATTTATGGCCTACCTGTCTAAGACTTTAAGTAAACAGTACTTTTGTTCCTTAGTTACCACCACCGTCATTTAGCAAATTTCAACTCTAGATTCTATTGCATGTTATAACAAAGTAATAATGTGCTTTGAGTCACAACTGTTTACGCATGCTTCAAATATTCCAGCGGATATCAGCTATAACTAAGAATCATTTTCGACATCTGCTTCGAAAATCTCGATAGATAGATAGATAGATATTCAAAATATGCTTTTAACCTATTGTCAATTGTAAACTTTATTTTCGGTCACAATATATAATCTTAAGTTAAATTAATTTATATGATCAACTCATACCATGTAGTCAATGCAATATTTTACTATATTGATAAATATATTTATATATGAATGTTTATATGTAATGAAAATGATGCTCGCTTATCAAACGGTTGAAAATTTTTACATTTCAACAGCTTAATTTTAATACTATGCATTGACTCATTTAAAACACGTGCTTTAGTTGTAATTATTACTATTGTATCGTTATTTTAGAAAATTCGTAGACATTTTTGTTCACGTAGAAATTTATTTTACACATAACATTGCTAGTTTTATTAATACGATTGCCAATTAATAATTATTATCAGAAAATGTGAATAAAAACAATCGTTCCTATATTGGCTCAGTACTTTGAACCGTGGGCTAACCATCGGAAATTAATCGTGGTTCGATATCGAAATTTAATGTCGTGATTCTTTAGTCCTATAGTAGACAACGTTGTTTCTGTACACGCAGAAAAATGTTGCATTAAAAATTGCTGAGAGTTCAGTAAATATTATTCAAAACACAGTAACTCACGGACAAAATAAAATTTCAGTCAAAAATTACCGAACTTTTCAGTAAACATTGATGAATGTTTGTAAATATATACCGAAAATTCATCAATGTTTACAGTAAAAGTTCGGTAATTTCTGACTGAATTTTGTGTTTTTAATACATTGAGAGAAATCTGGTAGTAAAATTTAGCATGAATAATGGTAATGTTGCATTACGGCTAAAAATGATCATTTTAACATGTTTTGTGTTAAAATTTTGGATAAAATATGTTAAAAATATTATATATAACACAAGAACTGTTAAAAAATCAGACAAAACATGTTAAAAATGATCATTTGTCAGTCGTAATGCTGAATTCAAATAATTCGTGCTAATTTTTACTATCAAATTTCTTTCAGTGTAATATTTACTGAACTTTCAGTAATTTTTAATGCAACATTTTTCTGTATATACTTTTTGCCAATCTTTGTGTAAAGTTACACGCGATTGTTGGACCAACAAATGCAGAGTATCTTGGTACTAGGGTAACATTAAGATCAAAACATGTTCGTGTTAAAAAAACGTACACTGAGAAAAAAAATGTTTAACAATTTACTATATAATATATCAATCGTGGACGATACGTGAAAATACAAGAAAAATTGCTATATAATGTAGTAAAATTAGCACTTTTGATATAGTATATAGTAAATTGTTAAATTTTTTTTTTTCTCACTGTAATAGGTTCAATCAGTAAAATACCGACAACGATTGATTTTTGAATCATTTAAAAATTAATGAAATTATAAAATACAAATATCTCTCCCTCTCTCTACGAAATAAAAACTACGCGAAATTTACACCGAGAAATTTTTTATACACGGAGAAAAAAAAGTATTAAAAATTACTCATGAAAATAGCAAACATGTGACAGTGATGTTCAATATTGAAATAATACATAAAATATTAGAAATTTTTACGAAAATACGCGTAAGTTTTCCTAATTTTATATGTATTATTGCAAAATAGAACACTACTGTTACAAATTTGAAATTGTATGAGAAATTTTTAATACTTCTTTTTCTCCGTGTAGTAACTATTATAATGAAATATTACAAACGTGTTGTGTATTACACGAGTATAAAAAATTGTAATGTCACACTGTAAAATTATATATGAATTATGATTACAAATAAAATAAATATAAGAAAAATATTATATATATATATACGTACACGGAAAGAAACATTGCATTAAAAATTACTAGCAAAATATTAATAAATGTTTGAAAATAAGTGTTCTATTTTTAAATTATACGTAATAATTAGTAAGTATTGCACATATTTTAGTCAAAATTGCTGACTTTTTAGTAAAAACTACTATAATATCTAAGTAAAAATTGCTGAAATTTTATGTCTTATTTCAAAATACAACACTTGTGTCACACAATTGATACTTTATGAGTAATTTTTAGTTAATTTTTTTCTTTTCGTGTAATTTTATATAATGTGATATAATAATTTTTCTTACTTTAGCAGTACAATATTAAAAATTACTCATAAAATATTAATTGTGTGACAGAAGTGTGGTATTTTGAAATAATACATAAGACTTCAGCAATTTTTACTAAAATGTCAGCAATTTCGATTAAAATATGTGCAATATTTACTAATTTTTAAGTTTAATTTAAAAATAGAACACTACTTCACACATTTAATATTTTGCTAGTTTTTTCATACATTGTTTCTTTTCGTGTGTACAACACGTTTATAATAATTTATTACTATTATATTTCCTATCATATTTTTCCAAGCATATTAAACAATATTTTAGGGGATAAAATTTAATTGTATGTATTAATTTATGTATTTAGTATATATACGTTAAGGAAGCTCTTAAATATCTTCGATTATGTCTTTTGAATTTTCACAATTTATTTAGTTGTACTACGTATTTTATTTATTTATACACTGAAAAAATAATATTACAAATTTGACCAAACCAGATAATAAAAACAGGAAAAGTGAGCAAAAACGCAATTGCTCGTTAGACTATTATTATTATCTAGTTTAGTCAAATTTGTAAGATTATTTTTTTCAGTTTATGAAAAGAACATTATTTATACATGATAATAAATTTCTTATATATATATAAAAATTAATGAAATGTAAATTAATAAAATAATGAAATAGGTTTCATTATACTTGTTGGAAACGAAGCCAAAATATATATTGGTATTCAAAACAATTTCTAAATTAAAATGCTATCTTCTGTATAATATACTTTATTTTATACGTGTTATAATATTTAAATTCTATTACGAACTACTTGACATGGGCATTATGATGTATTAAAATAAATAATTTACCGTTAGTCGAATGGTTCAAACTGTCAAACAATATTATAAACGCTGCCAAATCAATAACATTTAATAGAATTTAAATCATGTCATATTAATAAAATAATCCACATCAAACAATTGCGGCCATTTTCGTGTAAACATTTTCATTTTATAACCAACATATATATACATTCAATTATGTCAGCAATTCGAATTTATCGACCACGTGGGCTTTTTTAGTCATACGTCATAATAAGTGTGCGGGACTTAATTGAAATATAAAAATGACATCAAAAATTAAGCGTAAAAGATGATCAAGCAAAACAACGACGTTGTATTTTTCATACAATTTACTAGAAATATAAATAAAAGTAATCACAAATAATATGTTTTTTAAGGTAACAAAATTAGTTTTGCTACAACGGAATCAAAATATATTATTATATTTGCATCTAAAATTATATAATTACAGAGCAACAAATTCGGGAATAGAATTAAATTAGCAACAAATGAGCACCAATTGCTGAGCTAGTTATTTTTTCATTCTGACGTACGAAATTTGTTTGTCTGCACTGAGAACAAAATGTTAACACTAGATAATATATCAAAACTGGACGATACGTGAAAATACAAGAAAAGTTACTATATAAAGTTACTATATAACATGTGAAATTGGCAATGCACATAATAATATATTCAAGTTTATGTAGAACATTTTAATATATAATATAGTAAATTGTTAAATATTTGTTTTTTCAGTGTGAGCGAAATATTTCTGTGCTCATGAAATTTATCCTTCAAATTAATTTACCATTACTACTTATACCACACGTTTTGTCAATGAATATTAAAAAAACGTATAACATGTCAGCTTATAAATCAAGTTTCAGTAATTCCGTCAATTGCGTGCCGATAACCCCATAATTAATCATATATACGAACGCCAATAAATCGTGGCGAATCGTACGGTGCAATCGATTACAAAAGAAGGCCGATCCCTTTAGAAGCCCCTTTCGACGCGCGGAAAGACGCGACGCCGGTCAAACAGTTTTGCTTGACTTTTGGAGGGAAAAGAAACGAGTGTGGCAATAAGTCGGGTGGCGCTAAGAAACGAGGGTTTGCGGCGAGCGGTCGCGAAAGTAAAACAGAAAGATCGAATGGCTGATAGGGGGAGGGAGGTTGGGGGAAGTGGACGAGTAATTAGGAACGAAAGCAATAATATTTTTGTAGCTTCTTGTTGGCCGCTGCTTGGTCGAACTCTACCAGCCGCAGTCAAAAATGCGCCGTACTTTTTTCTATTTCTCATCAGCGATCTCGAAAAGCCAGCGTAGACGGAACAATGCTTTGACTGGCGCTTTCGTACTTTCGTAATACTTTATTTCCTTCAATTTCCGTCTAATTTCGCCCCCCCTCCCGTTTCGGTGATAGACAAAGAAAGGCATGGCGATGAATCGAGTGGCCGCGAGTCGTGAAATCCCGACGCGCGCGGGATGTATTTATTCGCCTCGGAGATATAGATATAGATATATACATATACATATATATATATATACACAAAAAGCCCGACCTAAGCCGAGCATGCGGCGAAACGAGTTCGTGTAAATATGACCTTGCTACTTTCCGTTTACAAACTCCGTCGACCCCACGGGAGCCGCTGGGGCGCATTGGAATTCCGGATAATCTCGCCAAGTTGGGCGCACCGGGCCGTTATATCGAGTATTTATTTACCTGTATGTCGCCACAGGGCCGCGCGACCATATCTGCGCGGCGTTAAAGTACGATACGCCTTTCGGCGTATAAGCCGGCTTTTTGAACTTTTCAGGAACGCGCGGCCAACCGGCACACACACGCACACACACACACACGCTCGGGCTAAATCTCATTTTCGCGTCGCCGGGTCTTATCGCAAAAGTTGACATCCCCGGCGCTGCGGCGCATTTCGGCCATGCCTCGTCGAACTTGGTAAACGACGTCGAGAACGGAACAAGTTGGAATTGGACTATCGGCGCAAGTTTGGCGATACTCTTTATACGTCAGTAGCCGAGTAAATTAGTTTGATTAGGAAATAAGTTTCGGTTCAATCTCGAGCGAGAAATAACAGCGCGACGGCTCCGGGATAACGCTGTTACGTGGCGCGATATAATCGGCACAAAAATAAGTGACCGAGACGTTCGAGGAATTGAATCGCACGTAGACAAACGCCGGGGGTGTCGTAAATTTTGGCTGCGAAAACATTACGGATCAAAGCCGGGGTGTGTTTGTTTCGTCGCCAATTGATCGTGGGTGGGTGCGGTGCTGGGAAAGCCGCGGGGAGGTATCGGAGAAAATGGCACCAGAAAACGCCATCTTATTGAATGATCCATGAAGCGCGCTAATTGCGGAAAACGGTTCGTTCCAGATGGTTCGCTGACCAAATATAGGTCAACGCGCGCACCCAGTACTTTTATTTAATTACGAATGAACCCGAGTCAGAATTCGACATCTGGCATCGAGAGCGGATCGAGCGAAGAATGGCACGTCTCGTCTTATATTCCGCGCGGAAGAGTGACGTTTTACTTTAATAAAACGAGGCGAAATAATTTACGCATCGAACACGAGGTGGACATATTATTTATTTATTTATTTTTTTTTTTTTTCGTAAAAAAACATGGTTTGCAATTTTCCATCGCAAATTTACACCTATCTAATTCCCTTAAGACCTTTTAGACAAAAGCCATGCTTTAAAAAAGCCATTAAAACGAACTCACGACTCCTGAACAGGAATTCAGCCGCGGAAATTGTTGAACAATAATAATTCGAAAAAGTCCGTGGTGAAGTTAAAAGACGCGGGGACGTGAAAAGTAGTATAACGTCGTAATAAGTTGTCAAATAACCGAGCTTCGTAAATAATTTGACGGTGACGTTAAAGTCGAGGAAGGAAGCTGAAAAACGGCATTTCTATTTTCTTGAAGGATTTTCTTAGAAACGTGTCAGCTTTCCAAAGCGTTTCGAATTCAAGAATTGCTTTTTGTCGCAGTCTTTCTTTATTGCGGAAAATGCGCATCTTTAACGCGATTATGTTCCGGAGACTCAGTCACGTCGCACGGTTTGTTCGAAGCCCCCGAGTTTCCACGGTTACTGATACATATTTACTGCCCTTCCCATTCAGACCTGCGAGACCGTCTTTCGAGGTCGAGGGTGTTGAATTGCACCGTAATTTCAGGAAGTTCGACCCGCACAGTCTCTTCGACTTTGCGTCAACGACTTGCCTGCAACATCGTCACTCGATATTTCAGTGGTCCTTGAATCGCGACTTTAAGACCGCTCGAAACTTTCCACTAACTATTTCACAATTCAATTACTTTATTTACAACGACGTAGCTACTGCTTTTTTAACATTTCTCCGCAGTCCGCGTCATCCAAAAGCGGCGCGCATTCACCGCAACTCGGATTTGAATTCGTCAAAGTGCAGTAATGAATTTCACGTTCGAGCGTTCGAATTAAAAGA
This sequence comes from Psilanteris sp. ZL-2020, assembly GCA_022817085.1. Lineage (NCBI taxonomy): Eukaryota > Metazoa > Arthropoda > Insecta > Hymenoptera > Scelionidae > Psilanteris > Psilanteris sp. ZL-2020. The sequence goes on along the minus strand of JABFQC010001290.1, from coordinate 11,746 downwards.
AGCTCGTTCGAATTTCGGCAATAAGCTCTTTGCGCCGAATATTTTAGCACGAAACTTTTTGCGAGGTCGTTTCAGGTCTGTTTTCCGAGATGTAAATTAACGCTGTGTATGCTTTTTCAATTTTCACCCGAGAAATTACGCGTTTCAAGAGTAGACTTCGAATCAATGCAGCCGAAGATGAGGCCGTTTTTTTTTACGACGCAATCGCTTTTCACGCAATAAAGCATTTTGCATTTCATTCCTTACAGGAATATATTAATCCGAGTAGGTTTTGTCCCGCAAGTACTTAATTGAATATGATTTGTGTTTGGATACAGGGGAAAGGTAAATTAGGTTGAATTGACAGAAAAAGAATACCAAAATTTGTGAGTGCTGTAGAATTTTATTTAATTTGTTACATGAGCGTGTATATGTAATTTACAATACATGAAATTTGCTGCACGAATCACTTGACACACATATCTATGATTGTAGAATCACCCACAACAAAAATACTGCTTTAAAATCAAATTTAAAGCGCTTCTAAAACATAATAAACCAATTAGCCGCACACCGTAACAAAAGTGGTTGTGCTTTTATTGCGGAATCTACCCTCCTAAATTCCATGTAGTATCTAAAAGGGAAGCAGTATTCATAAATGCCGCTTCAACCCTATTTATTAAACACTCACTCGCAACTAAATTAATTTGTAAATAATAATTAACGATAAATTATTACAAAATTATATCAACGTCCAATAATAAATTTTGTTAATAATTAGCCACGAGTCCTTTGATACGAAGCACTCCATAAGGTCCTTCTTCCCGCTTTATTTGTTCCGTGTGCAATTGCGGTGTTGACATAACCTCAAATCATTAAACTTTATTCGACCGTTCAGGAATATCATTAAAAAGGCATTAATCTGATCTCGGTTCAAATTATTTCCACCCGTTTAAGTGGTCGTGTCGGAATTGCAAAAAAGAACCGACCAGAATTTCACTCGAGTCCGCTGCCGCCGAACCGAGAACGAAATTTTACGTATTTAATTTTGATTTCGCGCAAAGTAAATAAACTCGACGAAACGCACTCCCGCAGTCGAACGGCGGCCGTTAATCCGAACCGCCGAACACCGGTCGAAATCGCGGAACGTTCCCGAACAAAGCGCCATGAAACCGCAGCGCAGTCGCGACACACGACGCGCCAACCTCTATGCCCATCAGCGACACAAAAGTATCGCGTCACGCGCGACTAACTTCACCGCGGTCGCGCGAGCCAATCAACCGTCCAGTCCGAGGTTGTCCCGCGCGATCGCGATCACGATCGCGGCGCCGCGCGCTCGTTTTGGCGCGTAAAACTCGCGCCGTGTGTGTGTACGTGTATCGACGACTCGCGCGATGGCGCATCGGCAATTGTCGGCTTTGAATATGGGTCGCGCGTTTTTCAGCGAAACCCGCGTAAGCAGGCGCGAGACAACCGGCGCGTTAAAAAGCGTATTTCAGCCGCTTTTTTCGGCGAAAGAGCTGCTGCGCGAATACAATTTCCCCGGTCGTACAATTTGCGCGGGCTTTACATAACGCCCGCTCGCATGTTTGCGTCATTTTACGATTGGGTTTACCCACTTTGCGCGGCAATAATTACAGCAAAACTGTTGGCTCGCGAGGCGTGGGCTACTTTTTCTCTCTTTTTCTTTTTTTTTTCTTTTTTTTTTTTTTTTTCTTTTTACGAGCGTCGTCGTTCCGTGTTGGAAATTTAAAGTCCGTGGGCAGGCTCGTTCGTGCACGATCGATCCGCGAGAGCGTCTCGCGTCGCGCCGAACGCCGCTCAGGCCGCCGGCTAAAAACTTTTTATTGCCAGATTTCCTCATAATCTCGACTAATTAACGGAGACCCTTGCCGGTCCGAGGCGTTTCTTCCGGCCCTTCGTTCGCCGACGATTAAAAGGCGCGCGCGCGCGCGCACACACCTGCAGATCGCCGGCCTCTCTTTTTAATCCGTGATATTTAATTCTGACGACGCGTTGCGCTGCGCTCGCTCCACGTGTTCCGCGTTGCTTTCTATTAACGTTAATTGGGGGATGAACTTTCATTACGCAAGCAAACAAACGCGTCCGAGAGCCGTTCCGGTGCATCGCATTATGCCTTATGACTTCATACGCAAACAGATAACATTGATTCCGCTACACGATAATTAAGTTGTTTGCGATGGGTTGCAGGGGAATATTAATGGCTCGCTGCGCCGCAAACTTTGCGTCGCCTTCAAAAGGAACTGTTATTTCGCATTTTGCGCGCCGCCGTCCACGTCGTCCGGCCGGTGAATTAGAGGTTCGAATAATGAAAGCTCAGGGCGGCCTAGTTCGTTTCTATAATAATTTGGCACCAAACGACGTTCGGCCGCGATCGGATCCGATCGCGCCTTTTCGTCACCAAAAAGAAACGATTCCGAGACGTTGAGTTGATCCGATATATATGTTTGTAAACAACGCGCGCGGCGCGAGGTCGGATAATTAAGAATACAAACAAAATGAGTTAATTAAACGGAAACCGACGACTCGGTCGGTTCGGGGAACAACTTTTCCGTTGGTTGGAGAGACGCCATTATTATTGTTTATTTTCTTTTTATTTTTTTTTTTTTTTTCGTTAGTCAAAAATCTATCCCCAAACGATGACATTGTAATAATCGACGCGCGACGATTTTTTAAATTTGTTCGTGTTTATGATTGCCCGGCATTGTAGTAATTGATGCGAACTTGAGTTTACGGGCTTTGCCCTTAATTCACGGCGCAATGAATGCAAACTTTATGTTTGTAAACAAAGACGGTCGACTTGCGTATAACGGTCAAATGCGGCGTTAATTAATTCCAAGAAAACTGATTTATCGACGGTAACGACAATGGGTATTTTTATAGATGCGTTTAATTGTTGTTTACAACCGTCGGACGAAATGAAAGCACCGCTTGCGTAAGGCAGTTTCGCGGGCCGCTTTGTTTTTGCGATATTACCGTCTAATCTGTATTTATAAGGTTGTCAAAATACTTGTTTATATTACATATTAAGATTTGTCTAGACGTTTCTTGGGAGAAGCCTGACTTTGGCGCTCTGCCAGACTGATTCTTCGTCGCAATTACTTAGTCAATCACGTATCTGGGCGCTCGAATAAGACGCTTCCTGAAAAGCATTATTCAACTAAGTTATATTTGTATTCAAAAGGGCAAATCAATATTCAAAGCGATCGCGTCTCAAATGTTTTCCAGTTGCTTATAAATGGCCGAAAACAACGCCCGTTTTATCCAACCGAATTCGTGTCATTAACTTTTCATCCCTCGGGCGGGAATGTGACCGAGGCATTTTCGCGACGCACGCGCATCGATGCCGCGCACGCTCAACACCGAACTTTGCGAAACAAAACGACAATGCGTGTAATCTCGCACGCGGTGTATTTAACAGTCCCGATTTTTAACAGCAAATATTCGCGAATTTGTATAGATATATAAAATAATGATAATTTCGAGACTCGAAATACATCGTCGTCCGCGTTTGTGTATTACGAAAGCCGAATTCCGAAAAGTTTTCGAAAATAGTCTGTTTTCGTACGGCGCGAGAGCTATTTCGTCCGCGGGTGTTGACTTTAATGCGCATTCATTTGAACTCGCGCCCGGCGCGGCGAGGCACTTTTGTCATCGAATCGCGAACGTTTCGGTGAAATTCGCGCATTGAATATAACGCGTGAATAACGCCACGATCGAATTTTATTCCGAGATTTTCATATTTCAAACGAAGACGACTAAAAGGACGCGCGGAGTGTAAACACGCGATATAAACAAAACAATAGGCGTTCGCTCGACGTGACCTTGTTGATTTCCGTGTTTACATGCTCGGCGTCCTTTTTTGTTTACTTCCATGACCGTTTAGGTTTGTGCGTGCAATAGCACCTCGTTTCCAAGAATGCCGGATTATTTTCTCGCGTAAGTCAACGACTTTTCTCCCGCGGGTGGAAAAAAGGCTGTTAAAGCTCTGCGATTTCGTTTCGAAACGGTTCGACGAGTGCATCGGAATTACATATATGTATACATATATTTTTTATGCATGTATAATGCGTACGGACACACAGGCGCGCGCTCTGCGTCTATTGTATGAAGCGCGTTCCGCAAATTGTGCGACATTGTAATTGAATTGGAGCGGCACTTGAAAATAAATATAACACAAGTGTTACAAGAGGCCATAATAAAATTCAAATAACTGTCAAAGTGTCAAAGCCCTTGTGTTCTCCCTCTCATTTGAATCACACAGTCGAATGAATCGAGTAGGTCCTTGGAGACTCGAGTTAAATCGAAGTTTAAATCCGACTGATCGCTTAACCGGCGAATTTAATGCTTTTAATTGATGCATTTCGCAATAATTTCAACGCCGTCTCGAAGGATCGATACCGGGCTCGCCGAAAAAGCCGTTTCCGCGGAACGCACTTTCGGTTCGCCCGCGCGTTCCGCTTGACCGCGAGAGGGCGCGCGAGCACCTTCGGCCGTTCGGGTGGCGTCGGGCGTCGAACCGATCGCCGCGAGCGCCGCCGAAGATCGGACGGCGAAATAGATCGATCGACGCGACGCGATCGGTCGCGCGCAAAAGCAACCAATTGGCGCGCAAACAAATTACCGCGCGGTTAATATCGCATTTGCGCGCGCTCACGGAATTAAACTATTTTGATTATTGCGAAAATCGTCAGGTACGGTCGGCCTCGGCTCGCTCGCAAATCAAGCACCCTTTGCGACGAAATCGAATTCGTTCGCATCAATCAGTTCGAAACTCGCGCGCTTGCGGCAATAAACGCTCGGGTTTTGTTTGGCCGGGGATTTCGAAATTTTGAAATCAACGCGATCGAGTACTCTTTTTCTCTCTTTTTTTTCCCGTTTTTCGATTTGGCAACGCACAGCTGATTAATCAAATGGGTTCGAACGCTAAACGAATTGTACCGCGTGTGTGAAGATGAAGTTCGGAATTAAATCAACTGCGATTGAATAATCATCGTGTTTAAATATGCAGTTAATTGTGCGATATCGTGATAGTTGCTTATCGTTCGATATTGCCAATTTGCCTTTGCGTAATGTTTCTAAATTAAAGAATCGAGTTATGCGCCGAGATGGATATATGCGTGTCGTTTTCGTGCGTTTTAAGTATGGCATGATTCGATCGAAACTTTGTTGTTGTTGTTGTTGATCTTAATAACTACGGCATTTAATTTAACTTAAGATACATGAAGGATTTTTGTAAATTGGTAATATTGGAAATTAATATAATACTTGCGAGTAATGTATATAATTTGCGGTTAAAAACGAGGTTTCACCATTTTAGTTAAAATCAATGAAATTTTGATATTGTTCCAAATCAATTTATATGAAGTGTATATGAAATATATATTATGTGAATTTATTTGAAATGTGCGCAGTTATTGCATAAGTATTGTCAATACTTAGAGAAAAAATTTCAGTATTTTTATTGTAAACGGAACAAATGTTTAGGAAAACGATGAAAATAATTTGTTGAGACAATAATTAAATTTATAAAGTCTTGAATTTAGAAGGGATATAGATTATTGTAACTTCGTCGATGTAGATTCTGACCGAAATTGTATGATATTGTATAAAGTTTATTACTTAATATATAAAGGAACTAAATTAACCAATTAAATTACTATACACGCTAAACACGAGGGCGTTGTAATTTTCAACGTGACGTAATGTTATATATTTGTAAATAATTATTAATAATTAGTTATGTAGGTATAAATTAATAAATATTCCAATCTAGATGTTGTTGATATGTTTGTCAAATTTGCTCCGATTTTATGTATTGAATGTTTTAAAGTATAATATTTATATAAAATGTAATATTTTCTATTCCAAGTTTTACTACTTGTTATAAGATATAGCAATTTTTGTTATACATTGTCGTATTTTAAAGAAAATTTATTTAATTATATCTTATTAGTATATAGTGGTTTATTGTATAGGAAAAGTTGTTTTATATTATATGATATATTAAAAATTAAGGTATCGTAAGCTAGAATTATAGCAATTTATATGTTTGTTTTTGTCAACGTATATCACGTTACACTATATTTTAAAATCGTAATTGAATTATTTCGTTTATTCTATACACTGTATAGTAGAATATTATATACACGCAGAAAAGGGGTCTGTTAAAAATTGCTAAAACTTCCGTAAATAGCATAAAATTAAAATTACCGTAACTTAGGGTTAAAACAATAATAGAACTTTAGTTAGAAATTACTGAAATATTGATGAATGTAAACATACTGAAAAGTTGTGAATATTTACAACAAATTTCTGTGATATATTTTTAAATGAAATTTTGTTGTCCATAAGTTTCTGTGTTTTAACTACAGAAACTAGTGTAAGTGATACATTTCTTATTATACGGTACCACTATTTTCCGCGTGATTTATTTTCAAACATCTTTAAATATCTTGTCGTAAGACATCTTATTTTCACAATAGTATTTTAAAGCATTTCATGCAAACAAAATCAACCAAATATAACAAAAAGGCTGTCAGAAATCAACCAAATAGACAATTTCGGACAAAAATCATAAAAAACTGACAGTTTTGCTAAATTAAAAAAGCTGTTGCAATGTCAAATGTTAAATAATATCAATTTTACCAGTTTAAAAATTCAAGTTCATCCTGCACTAGAATTTAAATTTAAATATTTATTAACGAATGTCATCAAATTATTAAACTATAATCTGTTATTTTTTGAATATTTGTTTCAATTAAGATTTGTCAATCATTTTCTCAAACAAAAATATCGTCATCTATATATTACAACATTCGTTGGTTCCACACAATAAGTTTGTTTGAATTGCGCTTTATATAATATTTGTAGCAGACAATTTGTGCCTGACGAGCGGTGTGCGTCTATTTTAAACAATCTTTGTTTTCCGTGAAGAAAGAACAGTGATCGCAGATCGAAAAAAAAGTTCAGCAAAAGTTGCCGAATTACTGAATCAATATAGTAAATCGTTGATCTTACAAATTGAACGTCTTTAAATTAACTTAATTTAATCAAATTGTCTTCACATAAAATTCCAGTATTCAATTTACACGGAGAAAAATTATAGTTAAAAAATCGCAATTTAAATAGTAAAACTACTCTTGCAAATCTGATAAAAATAAATATATCGTATAATAAAAAATGCGATATAAATTGAATTAATTATTATATGTGCTGAATATTTTACTATTAATATAGTAATTTTTATCAGATTTGCAAGAGTATCCTAGTTTCACTATTTATATTGAAATTTTTTAAAAATAATTTTCGCCGTGTAATCAAAATAAGTTCATGAAAATAGCCTTTATAAAAGATACACAAATCATCTCATATCTGCCATCAAGTATTCCTTAATGTTATTAAATATTTAAATTTGAGGCTTATTTTGAAAAGTAAAAAAAAACAAATTCGCGTTACAAAAATTATGCCGATCGATAATCGCGGAACATTAATTCTTCTAATTATTATTATTATTATAATTATAATGCAGTACAACCAGCGTCGGATAATAAGTACAATGTTTAACAAAATATTTTTAACCCCTTTTTCAAATAAGACTAACAATTTATCTAACCAAACTATACAATCGATTGTATAATATTATCATAACGCTTATTATCATTATTAACAGTGCGCTATATAGATATAGCGGAGTGTTTTACAATAAGATGCTCTTAGCTTTGTGGCGAACACTTCGGGGGTTATTCAGGGTTCGAACAATGCGTGAGAAATAAATGCACATTTCAGGGGGGTATCCGTCGTCCCTTCGAGAAGGCTTGATGTTTACAATTGCTTTCGTCACCACCACAAATCAACCGAAATCAAATTAATTACAACCGAAGATCGAGTGTAATATATTAATCGCGCGATCCGTATACTTGCTATATTACTATGATTATTATACATATATATATATATACGTAGAAAAAAGGAATAATGTCAGCTGGAAATATTTGTACCGCGCCATTCGGCATTATTCATCTGATTGCAACACGCCGTGATATTCAAATGCGTAGAATAAACATCTATACGCGGACTCGGCGAATCAACAAATTCGTGACGTGAAATCATAAATATCGAATTAATAACGGCGCATAAGGCGAAGTGAAAAAAAGAGAGAGAGAGAAGGAGAACAAGAAAAAAAGAAGCCATGAGAAATTGCGTGAAATATGGCCGTCTTTTCAGACCGACGGGCCTTTCCTTTTTTTTTTTCTTTTTTTTTTTCTCTTCTTCTTCTTCTTCTTTTGACCTTACGTAATGTCAAGTCACCGCCGTCGTATTAACCCAAACGCGTATCTTCTGCTTCTGAATTTTTATGCTTTCCCAATCGCCTTTTCACGCGACCGAAATAACGCGCGCCGCGCGTTTGCAAAACAACCGACCGACGACGCGATAAAGACACGCGATCGGGGATGCGTTCGAGTCGCTCGAGGTCACGTGGGAAGTCGAACGAAAGAATAGGAAACAAAAAAAAGGAGAGGGAAAATCGCGCGCTTTCGAGTGCGCGTTTTTCGCAACCGAAACGGGCGCGCGCGTGTACAGGTTCGCGCGGGTTTCTAAACGGTTCGCTCCGAATGCAGCCGTTGTTTGGATTCGACGCGCGCTCCACGGCCAGGTGCGCGTGTGGCGTAATTGAATGAGCGATCTTAAAAAGAAAAAAACTCGGAATATCAGTCAATATTCCGTATGACGAGCCTTTCCACGACTTTCACTCGGCGTAAAAAGCTCGCCGATGCACGGCGGTCGAACGCCGCAATTAGTTAAACATTGCCGTCAATTAAAATAAGCGTTGCCAACGGATATCAAATTCATTAATCTCGCGTAATCACGGTCGCTTTTTCACGCGGTCGGAATAATAGAAGCCGAATCGAAATCTTACGGCGCCTATTTGTTTGTTAAATTGCCGCGCGGAAAAACGAAATCCGTATAAACACCACTTTTTGTGCTCGATATTAGTGTATATATATATATATATATATATATGGGTATATGTGTGCGCGTATGAGTATGTTTTGCGTTATTTTATCGGCGATTTATTATGATAAGTCATTTCGAATTGATTGTTAGAAAAACGTAGTTATATAATCCCGTGTACTTGAACTCAACCGAAAATGTGTATATATGTATGTATATATGTATACATTTTTGACATCCGTGATATTTCGTCATTATAAAAAATGGTCCCTCGCGTGTAACCATAATTCAAACGCCGAAAAGTGGTTCACTTGTCAAAAAGACGGATCCACTTTGTTTGTTTTGCCATAGTCGGGCGTTTGTCGAATTGGTGTCAACGCGACATTTCGAGTACAATCCCACTTTTCATCGACATTAGCATACAACTTGCGCAATTAAGTCTTCGACCGGTCGGAGTTTTTCACGGCCTCGCGTAAATCGGACATAAATCATATTAATGTAACACACCACGTGGACGAAAATCAAAATTGAATTTCGACGCGAAATAAAGTATTTTTCGCCGGTCAATAACCGCGCGATTCGCCATTCAAATTTAGTGCCGATCGCAGCGATGAAATGAGACCGCTCGGTACCGATCGCATTTGCGGAAGCGCCGATTTTACTCGCGATCGGCTCAATTCTTACGCAACGATGATTTTCCGAGCATCTGTGTCGACAAAGATGCAACAAAGTTGCCGCGAACGGGTGATTGCGACAGCGATCGGTTCGCGGCCACGGAATTCGGGTTCCGAGGGACGCCGATTTCCCGCGTTGCGCAACCCACGACGCCTAGAAAAGCAGAATGGAAGCCACGTTGCGTGTAATTTATACACCGAAACGTCACCGAAACGTATTATCCGCGCCGATCGGCCTTTCAAAGCAATTGCGCAAGCGGCCGTGCATTGCGTTCTGCCGCGTCATTAGGAGGCACCGAAAATTCACTGCGGCGCCGGTCGCGTCCGGTTTTCATTGATTGCGCTTTATTATTCCGCGCGCCGTTTATAAGCCCCGGCAATATTCGCTCGGCTTTTTGCCGGCAATCTTTGAAAAGCGACCTTTGTATGCGTTTGTGTGAGATCGCAAAAATTCCGCGCGGCGATCGATTGAACGGAAGGTGCTTGGAAGTGCGCCGTAATAGATCACGATCCGTGGAATGTTTATTGGAATTGCAATAAATAAATTTGTAGCCATCATTTTCGGCGCAATCGGAACATTGCGTCCGAAGCTCCGAAAATCGGTAACCGCGAACCGTGCAGGCGCCGCGGTCGGTCGGCCGATCGGCTTGCGCAATCGGCGGTATTACGGCGTCTCGGATTGAGAAAGCCGCGTGAAATCGCGGCGGCGGCGCGCCGTGAAAAGCCGATGCGTTAGATAAGCGTTTTACGCCGTTTTCGGCGCGGAAAAAAACGCCGGTTTCGGTTCGCCGCCGATCCGCGCCTCGTTCCGTCAAATAACGGTCGCGGCACGCCGATCGGTCCAAGGCCGGTCGTTTCGGCGCGAACGCATCCTTTTTGGGCGACGCAGGCGACCGACCGCTTGGAATTCGAAATTTCGGCCTCGCGCTCGGCCGCGCGTACCGATTACGATCTACGCTTTTCTAATGACCCGGCGAACAGATTTATGACGCGCGTCGCCGGCGATTTTGACGGTTGGATCTGGGTCTGACGGCAGATAACGTCATCGCTTTATCTGGCCGTTGTTACTTTTCGGTTCGCTTTCTGGAATCCCGGCTCGAAAGCAAAAAGGTCGCCTCGATGTCCCGCGCGTCGACAGCCTCGGATCGGTCGCCGATTCCCAGAACCGGCCTCGGATCTGATTAGCCGGCCGAAAATGAACCCGCTCTATATTCGGCGGCGTTTGGGCGCGCGAGACAAAGGCTTTTATCGCGCGACATAACGCGCGGATCGAACGACCGCGCGCTATTTTTGGCGCGGCGATCCAGGACCGCGGCGGATCCGCGCAGTTACGGTATTTCGAAAGCCCGTGGTCGTCGTCGTCGCTCGGCCGCGAGCCCGTCCGATACAATGGCGCGCTTAGACGGCGTTACCCAATTGTCGTCCATTATAATTAGAAAGTTAAGGGACTCGGCCGAACGGCGCTTCTTATCGGATCGCGCTCGAGTTTCACCGATTACGCCAGATCGGCCGCCGATAACGAAACGGGACGCGAGTCACGCCGACGCGAATCGTTTACCAAAACGGCCGTCCCGCGCCCAACCGATTTTCGGCGCGTCTCGCGGATCGTTAAACCGCGCGCGTATCGGCGATGGCCATCGGAGTAATCGATAATCCGGCGGCGCGGCGCAATCTCGCTCACGAAATGAGTTACGAACGAATTCGGTAAATCCGGTTGCTTAATTATGCGGAGCGTCCAAAGTACCGTTGCCGGGGATCGGCGCGGCGGCGAATCGGCGCCACTCGCGGCGCAGAATTAGGAAACACGCACACGGACGCGGCCGCTCGCTCGCTCGCCTTTCACGCTCGCACGCACACACTCGCGCGCGGACGTTTTTTTTATCAAAGGGCCTCGCGGCCCGTTGGCTGTTTCTCGCGATACGTACAGCGCGAAAGGTTAAAGGCGACGTCGAGAATTTCAGCCTCCCGCGTGCCCCGCGCCTCCCCGCCGCCGCCGCCTCGCTTTGTCCTTCCGTCTCGCTCCGCGTCGCGTCTCGCTCCGATCGCCTTGGCATTCTCGCTGGCTCTCGCGCGCGGCCCCGCGCCCCGCGCGCCCCTCCGCGCGCTCGCCCGCCCCT